>JAWQUT010000341.1:774499-828815 GCA_033807755.1 Ellobium chinense
GGATATTGGGGAAGGGATGCTCTTTTCATAAAATTCCAAGTTAGTTGTTCCACACATATCTTCCGTGGCTGTGCCAGTGTTGTTATAGTGCGAGTAGCCCCGAAGAGGGGAGTGGCCATTAAAACTGCCTGCATTCGCCCACAATGACAGTTTTTGAGGAGCTTGTTCCTTATCTGGCCCAGGATTGTGACCATCTCTAATGTAAGTCCTCACGATGTAAAAATGGCAGGAGGCTGAAGAAGGACACAGGATAAAAAATCAACAGAGGCGTCGGGGTTTTACAGTGCGTCAGCATGATTACGGCTATATCACAGAGGCACTAATCCCTGTGCGGGATGTCACTGACAAAGGCCCCAATGTTTTCAAGCAAACCGTACAAGTTGTTTTTTTCCGCATGTCTAAGCTAGTCGAGCTTGTTCACGGCTAATCGCTGCGTTTTGAGAGTTCAAGTCCCTTGCCGTGGTGGAGAGATTTCAGAACAAGGTTGATAATCGTTATTACCTAGATGTTTTAGTTTTATCGGAAACGATATTCTTGCTCCATCTTTTTTTTTTTTGCGATGGAGGAATGAAGGGTGGGAGACCCTGGCTTTTGTTCCTGGCTGCCTGGTTGTTCCTTTGTTCGTCTCCATCCTCTGAAGTGCTCTTCAATAATTTACTACTATACATGCAGATTTTGTTACGGTGTTAAAGACAGCAATGGCTGGTCTGGCTTTCATGCTCTTGCTGCGTGATCATCAATCGAAATGTGGCGTACTTTTTGTAAGAGGGAGATGGGGAAGAGAAGGTGAAGGAAAGGAGGAAGGAAGAGGGGGAGGAGGAAAGAGGGAGAAGAGTGGAAGAGTGACGTAGCCAGGACCAACACCACCACTAGTCCTGCAATGTCTGGGCGAGGGTTGGAAGAGTTGGGCTAGGAAAGAGTATGAGATAAGGGGTCTCCCAAGCCCAAGAACTGGAACCACTAAGCAGAGCAGAGAGTATACAAGAATTCTGAAACGATTGATGACCTAGTCAGAAGCAGCAGAAGTGGCTGAGTGATTATGCTGCGGGATTTGGGGCTCATGAAAGAGTCATCTGCTTGATTCCCGCCACGAGTTTGGAACAGATAGATAATAATATACAAGCATGGTACCCCGATCTTTGAACGGGCATTGCATTTATATGCATATGTTACGGGACTCGCATGTCGCTTTGCCGCATATATGTCTGAATCAGCAGACATACACACATACTGTACATCAAAATCACACCTTCAACTGGTGCATCGTACTCTATTTCATTCACCACCCAGCCCGGCGAGAACAATAGCCTCTCAGGGTTTCAGCAGCTATTTTTTTCTTAAGCCAATCGAGGCAGTGTTGGCCGGGAGTCGCTTTCGACTTAAAACCTTGACCCTGTATTAGCGATTTAAATTAAGAGAGAGCCAAAACAGTAGGAAGTTCGAAAGCTTCAGGTTAAAGAAAAAAAAATTCGACATGGCTGCAAACCTGAAGAGAAATGTATGACTTGTACCTGTCCAACTCTGTGAGGTTGTGGCCGTTTTTATTCTTTTGAGAGCACTGCGCTAGACGCTTCAACCTATCAGGTCTATGGTATGTGTATGATACTCCGGGAATTCAAAATTTCATAAGCATTTTCTCTCTCCACCCTCCTGTAAAAATGGATACATGATATTAGACAACGAAATAATTGTTTTACTGGGCGTCACAGATCATCGTCTGAAATCCTGACAGTCGTGGATGCGGCAAAGTAAGCTCAGCAAGAAGTTAAGAAAGTAACTGAATGATCTCGCCTGCTAGTGCCATAAATGGGCTGGCTTTGTCTCCCATATAAACTCATGCACTACACAACCTTTCCCAATATTTGAATGGAAAAAAAAACATTTTAAAAAACCCAATCAGTTCGGTGGTATTAATTAATGTTCCAGAAAGTCATTCCACATGATCTTTGTTATGCACATCGAAAACAAATGTCAGGGAGCAAAGCAAGTTTGATCAATGGCTGACATCTTCCGTGCTGATGTATGAAATCACATGCAAATGTTGGGATCAGTTTGTTCAGAAAATTAGGCCAATTCTGGTGACAGTATCGGAAATCATACACGACCTCATTAACTTGAAAGGACATAACCATACTTTAGTTAGTTATGAGATATTGTCAGAATGCACGTGATCCGCACCTGTAAATTTTAATGGTTGCGGCAGTGTATCTTCCCAAGGGAGGTAAGAAAGTCCTAGAGTTATCAAATATGCAAGGACAATAATGATGTGAAGTCACACGAGTGAGCATTAGTCTGGATATGACACTTATAAGCCACATTATTATTACTGTTGTTGTAATAATAGTAATTATTATTATCATCATCATCATCATCATGAAGATTGTTATTATCAAAAAACCGGCACAGCGGCTCGGAGTAGAGAGCTTGTCGTGGGTTCGAATCCTGGTAGTGGCGAGTTTCTTTCTGAGTACTTTCCGCGGTACACAACAGGCTCTCCTCTCTACTGACCTAAACAGGGGTTCAATCATCGTCTCTATTACTATTATAGCCTTAAATGTGCTGAAAAGGAATATTAAAATAAACTTCACCTTCAAACACTGTAAGAAATTTGGTCTCCTTGTCCCAATTCAGAGGTGGTATGCGTTCCTTTTTATCTCCAAAACTGATTTCTATGAATATGATGCTAAACTTCAAGGCGTAAGATACTATTGGTAACATACCGAAGAAAAAAAAAACAACATGTATCTTACTGAAGTTTTGTTTTCTTAATCAACCCCGCTGACGTCAGTAATTTTGTTGTGCTTTTGTTCCTTACATTTTCATTTCTAAATATATTACTCTACTTTCGCTCCGCCTCCCCCATCCCTCGCTGCTTCATCAAGCCTCGTAATAACCCGTTGTCATGGTAAAGGAACGCCAAGGCAAATAGCTTAGAAACCGAAGGGAGGTAATTAAGAGGGCGGCCCGTAAAGATTTAACTCCCCTCTCCCAGGCAATATGGAAAACATTGACAGAGTAATAAACGGACAGAGATGAAAGGGTTTTTCCCTGTAATTCTGGGTTCGTGAGAAAACGCTCCGTCGCGGAGGAGGAAAGTGGAGGGTTAAGTTATCCGCAGATTTTCAAAATGAAAGGCTGTCGAAATGTGAAATATTACGCAACTGGATCTATTTCCCGTTCAACCAATTAGATTGCCTTCGCCGAAAAACAAATTTACTGGGCATACTATCAGTAGTCCGGCTGATCACAACAGGAAGGTAAGTGGAGGCAGCAACGTGCTGGACGCGCACATGCACATGAATGCATAGGAAGTGAGGGCCACAGAAGCAATTAACAAACTGACCAAACCAGTGGCCGTATGCATAATCCTTACGTTAGTTACCGCACGGCGGTAGCCACGGGAAACTCCCAAAACATTAGCGGTGTCCAGTGCTATGAACGCGATATGTCAACTGACGCATGGATCATACATACGGCTGCAGGTGGTCAGAATCTCCCGAAAATTAAAAAAAAAAAAGTAACAGAATACCAGGAAATTAAACCCATTTTACCCGACTGAATCACGGTCACGTTTGTACGGTACATTAATCATTCTGATAATATATAGTGTTCCTGCCACAACCCACGGTAAGTCAGGACCAGAGAATGAAGTCAATTCCACACAGCTACAGTCTTTTCCAAGGTAACGGAATGTTCCATTCTGAACAACAGTTACTGGTCAAGTACAACTTCTGGTAATTGCAACTTTTGCCATGCCATTGTGGGCAGTTCGTCACATTAGATTACAGGTGGCATTTATTTCCTTTAGGAACTTTGGGATTCCTCCTTCATATGTTTGGATTAAAGTATTGATATAGGCTCAATGTAGGGCCACATTTACTAGTCTCGCCACCCTCTACACACTCACATTATTTGAATTTGCAGATGCTTTAGCCATCCAAAATTTGCAAAAACCCGTCTACTTTGCACTACTGTCGAACTTTTATCACACAGGAACGCAGATTTATGAAGACAGACAGAAAGATGACTAGAGAGAGAAGGAAAGGGAGAGGGAGAGAAGTCATTTAGAGACAATAACACAAACGCATATTCAGTTAAGTGAGTACGTAAAAAAGATGAGAACCATGTACAAAGTGGGTCGCAGTCGCTGAGTGGAGTGATCTCGACCAAGGGAAGTAACCGAATAAATAAGAAGTAACTCGTTCTTATTTCCAGCAGTCATCGCCCTTAGAAATAGAAGAAGGGCGAAAACTCTACCCAAAATTCAATCAAGCAAATTAGAAGTTATGTACCCTTGACGGGAGAGATCATCTTTCCCGCTTTTTCCCCTTTGTTTTATAAGGCAAAAGCGGATCATGTGGGTAAGGCTCATATACAATGATGTCAGGTGACAAGTAACCTACATGAAGATAACAAATCATTTTGTCTTAACCTACAAATCCATTAGCTGGTCATGTCTGAAAGAAAGCTCAGTGAAAGCAATTACTACTTAGACTATATTATTATGATCTTCGTGATCTAAATCTAGAGGAAAATAATATTTCTGAGTCCTTTGGAAGTATTCGAATTAGGAAATCCTCCTCTTGTGGACTTTAAAGAGTGACTACTAACCAACCAACCGATCAACCAACCAACCAACCAACCAACCAACACACCCATTCTCAGGCATGAAATTCCCTGAAATTCTGCATCTTGAGTAACCATAGTTCTGGTTTGTTTTGGAAATCACCTAATATGGCACTTCGTTCTTGGGAGCACAAACTTCCTCTTTTACTCCACTTCCTCCCTCCCTCTCCCCCCAAAATGTTTAAGATTAACCCCCACCCTCCNCCCCCCCCTCCCCCCGACTCATAAACTTGCAATGTGTGTGATATCGGGTGAGAAATAGGGAAATGTCCTCAGATGGAAACGATGTGTCCGCACACCACACACCGCGCTTGACCCATTTAAGGACACCACGCGCTATGGAGCAGAGAAAGTGAAAGTTCCATACTTTTACTTGTACAGTCAAGACTTAACTGTGGGTAGGTACTGTCCGGGTCATTAGGAACGGAGTTGAAAATCTGTTCTTCGTATACAATCATCAGACACTAATGAACTATTTCGCACCTTATTGTAGATATAACCCTGGTTCTGTACAGTTAAAAAAAAACCAACGGATATAGGAGGCTATTTCCACGGTATTCAGTTTCCAAACAGAAAAACAAATGCCAAATTTTTCACCTTTTGGATTTTCTTTCTCTTTTTCCACTTTCTTTACATCTTTAGCTCTTTTCTTCCTTTTGTTTTTTTTTTCCCTCCACTTGTCTGCATGTCTGTCCCTCTGTCTGTCTGCCTCTTCCTCTCACAGCGTCTATCTGCCTATCTGTTCTTCTCATAGCTCTTTCTGTCTGTCTGTCTGCCTTTCCCTCTCACAGCGCCTATCGGTCTGTCTACCTGTCTGTCTGTTCCTCTCATAGCTCGTCTGTCTGTCTGTTTGTCTGTCTGTCTGTCTTCTGACTGACTGTCTGTCTGTCTGTCCCGCCCGCCAGTTCGTCCGCTAACTGTCTGCCTTTTAAGTGAGGCCTGGGCTCACGAAGCAGTGACTGATGGTACGACTTTACTTCCGTCTCGCGGCAGCAACACTAGTGCTGTTATATATCGATACTGACTTTCAGGGCGAATACTCACTTGCTAAAAAAACGAGTTAGTCGATATTGCCAGCACTTGTATTCTAATTAAATATCACCTCTCTCTTTATTTTTTATTGGGTTGTTTTCATCGGTACTTAATTCAGACGCAAAAATTACCAAGTTGCCTTGATAATCAATGGCCTCCCAATAGTGTTTGTCCCCTGCAATGTCTAGCAACATTTAACTCAGTGATTTTAGGCATTTAATATCCGGCCGGCGAACACTAACTGTGACCTTTGACCTGGGTAGCTGGCATTACGATTATATCACTGATACATCACAATATCGATGTCGACGATATGGGGGTCGAAAGTACTCACGTTAGTACATATTCGAAAATATCGACCAAGGCATAGCCCGCAGCGACACAAACCAGCCCAGACCTGAGCCATTCTGACGCGAGACCGGGCTTAGTTTAATTGGACGAGGGCGGAAACGGCAGACATTAGTCTCGGGGCAAATCAGCCGCTTTAGCTGCGGGGATGTTCCGGCACTGGGGGTCTAATGCCGGTTGGCTCGGGAAAACAGGAAGGGGTGGTACCAATCGTTTTGAGTTATTTTTGTTTGATCGTGCGTATATTACAGACATCCTAAACACTAGATGTTGCTTTTTTATTATTGTTGTTGTTGTTGTTGTTGTCGTCGTCTTCTTTGTCAACCGCCATCTATCGATGTTGTTGTTGTTGATAATTATAAGAGGCCAAATGGCTATACCTGGCTTTCCTCCGTTGACACACCAAAACGCTGCATCGGTGCGACCAGCAAAGACCGCGACTGTACCATGGGTTTCATTTGCAATATTGTGTGAAGGAAATGGGCAGCATGTCACTACACTCCCTAAAGTGAATATCAGAAAGAAGATTCAATCCCCATTCTACGAATACACTTAACACAGCTGAGCGACAAAATTTACAAGGCCTTCTGACAACAGTGACCAGAAAGAGGGATCTAAAGAAAGAGCAACACACACGCCATATTATATCCATAGAAAAGCAGCAGCCTTTGTCATCCTCATTCAGGAAGCTCGATAACTATTACCACTCGAGCAAGTATGACCCTGATCCCCGCTCGGATACTCCTGCCGAAATCAGGTCGAAAATTTAATTTGCCATAATCTGTTGACTCACGCGAACATTCTGAAATTTCTTAAGTCACTGTCCGTTTCACGTGACGGCATCTTACAGATCATCAACCCCCAGCAGTGCATGAAACAAACACAAACAGTTCCAACGGAAGAACAGAGAAAGGCTCGCGGCAATGTCGTAAAGTTTCTAGATGAGTGAACGCAAAGAAGAAGGAACATTACAAAACACTGGGAAACTCAAGAAAGAAGCATAATCAGACAACAAAACAGACATTTGGCTGAGAGGCTCTTCTTTCGGTTTGGAGTCGTGGAATAAACAGAGCAGTTACGGGGAACTAACAAAACATCCTGATGTGAAAGAGAATTTTGTCTAGACGGAAAACTCCAGAAAAGCCCATATAAGATCATGCATGAAGAGACATGGATAAAATATGTCTAACACCTGACGCTAACGCAAAATGACAGTTGTTCTAAGAGCATCACTCTTAAGGGAGAAAAATGATTCCTATTAACTATTGGGGAGAAAAGTGATTCCTATTCAGCACTTTGGGTGTGCAATTTTGCATAGAAAATCTGAGTCACTTGTGGTGATAAATTTTGCATCATCGTGTAATACGTATATGCATTACCACTAAAGGGGAAAGGCAGTGCCTCCCCTTAAAATCTGCCAGACAAAATGACCTCACAAATGATATGGGCTTGGATGGCCAAGAGGAGTTTGTGCTAAAGGGACAGCTCAAAAAGTCTATATCCTGAGGAGGTAAAAAAAAACTTCACAAAATATATTGTTTGTCTTGCATCAAAGAGTTATCCCTCGAACACGTTTAATTCCCTTGCTTGTCTTTACCTTCCGATGAGCATGTAAGGGTGGATAACTCTTGGATGCTTTTGACCATTACGGTACTAGATCTACTTACTAGAGTTTCTGCCTTGTGAAGAGCTTGTTCTAACTTCTCTATCTCCTTATGTAGAATCTGATTGGCTTCCTCTAGTTCTTGCCGATGCTTTTCATTGGCTGCTAGTTGCTCTTGTCTTTCTGCATCAGTACGTGGGTCTTCGCCTGGGCTCTGAAACAAAGAAAGGGAGAGGATTCATAAACCTTATGAAGAGCAATAATTCAAAAGTCTCCGGCCATCAACTTAGTGCGTGCCTTTGAAACACCGCCAAACACACCTAAGGCGAAATCCACTACTATCAGGATTCGAATCAGCGATCTTTCATACCAAAAGACAAGCGCTCTATTTCTCGGCGATCCTGCCAGTAATTTTATAAAGGTGTTTCGAGTCAATAGATCAGACAGTGAAGGAGACCCGGTGTTCATAGACCATCATATCAGTCGCCCACAGAATCTCCGTGGAACTTTTAGTACATATATCTAAAGGTGCCTGACCTCACAAAAATCAAATTAAATTTGGAGTTTGTGAGGTCTTCGATTTCATGAATAAAATTAGATAAAAGAAAATAACGATCAGAAGAAAAGAACATTACTGCTACACTCTCCTCTCTCTCTCTCTCTCTCTCTCTCTCTCTCTCTCTCTCTCTCGCTCGCTCGCTCTCACTGTTCTCATCAAATTGTCCTCTCCATAAGATACGAAAACTTCGTTATCTACTCAGGAGTCTCCGGGGCATCTTCCCAGCTGGCCCCAGTTTCATCCAATTCCCCACCATCCAAATTCCAAAATCCTTCTTCATTTTCTAGACTCTACACCATATTGCGACAGTGACAGGTCAATTACTACCAGGTGGTGTTTTGGTCACTTCCATAATGTATTGCCCAATCCTTTTGTCTCATTCCTTCCCATCCTGACCTCATCTCTCTACCCGTATGCGTCTAGACATGACAGAACAAGTTATTTACTGCCCCCTGGTCATCTGGTCACTTCCATACCCCAATGTCTCTGTCTAATCCTCACCTCCTCCCCACCCCCTTCCTCACTTCTTACTGCTTCTCCCTCTCTTACCACCCGTATGCGTCTAGACACGACAGGACAAGTCATTTACTGCCCCTTGATTATCTGGTCAGTTCCATAACCCACTGTCGCTGTCTGACCATCACCCCTCACCCACCTCGTACTGTTCCCTCCCTCCGCAACCCGTCTGTGTCTAGACACGGGACAAATCACTTACTACCCTGTGCTCATCTGATCACTTCTATACTATAACCCACTCTGTCTAACAACCTCGTCCCCCACCCCACTCACCTGAACTGACACCAGGACACTAGCTTCTCCCCCTCCTCCCCCTTTTCCTCCTGATGACCTGATGATGCTCTCGCCCTCGGGTCAGTTTCATAACTCTGTCCCGCCGACCTTTAATTACAATGAAGTACTGAAATCGATACCCCAATTTCCGTCACCATAATACCCATGTCTGCTTTGTGTGTGAGTTATAAGTGTGCGTGTCACGTGATTTTTGCATAAGGGGGCAGGAGGCTAACGCAGGACGAGTGCTCGTTCCGACGTGACAGGACGTGTGTGCTGGGAATGGGTAAAAGTTATAGAGTTGCTCATTCGCGAAAATCAATTCAAAGCGAATCCAATACTGATACTTCAATTTCGAAACAGATCACGGGAACAGCCAATAAAAAGTAACCAACTGTGACCCGATTCCGAATGTGAGGGAACACGAACTGCGAATTCGGAAATTAGACGTGTTCGACTCGCGTTCATTGTCTACGTCCATTCCGAATCTCACCTCTATGCTTCTGCTAACATTTTTTTTTTTTAATGTTCGAACCTGGGCAAACTGAGGATGCTCGTGTGTCCCGATATGTCTGGTCTTGGAGAACATAGGGGTGATCAAGACTCAGGGCCTCTTTGTTCAAAACGTGTATTGAAATAAATAATGGCATTTTTAACAGCCAAACACTTCGCATTTTATATTCTTCATGACTGCTAGAGGAAACGAGCCTACACTCTTTCAGCCATTGCCTTAGAATTTTGGTAGGCAGGGGTGGGTTGTTTTTTGTTGTTTTTTTTTTTGGGGGGGGGGGGGGGGGGGGNGGGGGGGGGGGTAGGAGAGAAGGGTGGTGAGAGAGGGCATATCACAATGGGGTGGTACAAATCTGATCAAGCATTATCGACTTAACGGTCATTTCTCTTTAAAGAGACTACTAAACATAAGAAAGAAAGAAAGAAAGAAAGAAAGAAAGAAAGAAAGAAAGAAAGAAAGAAAGAAAGAAAGAAAGAAAGAAAGAAAGAAAGAAAGAAAGAAAAGTACAATGAAGTATTGCGAAAGTCATCCTGACCTAGTCTAGCTGTTTCGAGTGTCAAATTCAAAGAGAAACATTTCTGTCACTTATTTCCCCCATTTAATTAAAAGGGCGGCATTTTAATCATCCAAGGATGTAAATAGGATTCATTTTATTTTTCCTTTGGAGACACAGAATACACGGTGTGGGCGGGTAGGGACAGATAGACGGGAATAGCGGAAAGATGAGAACCTTTACTCTGGAAGATGCAAACTGAGAGAGGAGGTGGGAGGAGAGACTTTAGATCAGAAACAGTGTAAACCCCGGGAATACAGGCCAAAAAAAAATGGAAGAAAAAATAAGACACAACAGTGGGTGTGTTCAGCAGCAATGTGGAAAAATGGCCCGTGGCTGCGCGTTGACAATAGGATTATAGATCAATACTCCACATATTAGCCTAGTAGCTATGTAAACCATTTCATTTTCCTATTTTTTGTACAGTCTGACATTTTTTTAAATATTGCGGCTTGAATGCAATATTCTGGTTTGTGCCAGAGTCTAGATTTTACAAGAGAAGCAAAAAAAAAAACAAACACCTGTCTTAGGTTCATAAAAATGCACTTAATAAAGTAATTCTTCGGAAGTAATGTAGTGTAATGAAATGTAATCTAAAAAGCGTTCAGACTGGGGAGATGAGTTGTTTGGTGCCAAAGTTGGACATTAGCAAACGTCAGAAAAGAGCATTATCATCTTTCTTAACGTGGCAATTTTGAAGTGCGTGAACAGGTACATATTTCTCTTTTTTTATTCTTATGTGGCTCAGATCAGATTCACGAGGACACATTTCAGTTATTGTGCATAATATAATATAATATAATATAATATAATATAATATAATATAATATAATATAATATAACATAACATAACATAACATAACATAACATAACATAACATAACATAACATAATAATGTAGAGATCTCTGTGTATTGGACCTGGACACTGGCAAATCTTGGACGCCAGAGAATCTCTCTGCGCTGTCCCGTTGTCATCTATAGGCGAACCTAGCTTAGGTCATACTATTTATTACACCGGACGGCACGAGTCAGTCGGGCTACTTTTAAAGTTCACTGTGTATCGGACCTCAACAATGTGAACAAGTAAATATAATATTCCGACAAGTGATCCTCTTGGTGAATTCCATAAAGAAATGTCGTGTTTCCCTGTCGTACCACAACTGTATTGGAACTAGAGATCTGAGGTTTTGACGCAATATGCAAGACGATATTATTATTATTAACAGCCCAACGGCGTCAAAATCCGATTTTCGGTCTAGATGGTGTTTATCGGGCTATTATTGTATCTAAAAGACGATAAGAAGTAAGAAACAGTGATCCAATTTCAAATATGATTGAACATCGACTGCGGATTCGGAACGTCGACGGGTTCGAAATGTATGTATGTATGTATGTATGTATGCATCTATGTATATGTGTGTGTGTGTGTGTGTGTGTGTGTGTGTGTGTGTGTGTGTGTGNTTTTTTAAATATTGCGGCTTGAATGCAATATTCTGGTTTGTGCCAGAGTCTAGATTTTACAAAAGAAACAAACATAAACCCCGTCTTAGGTTCATAAAAATGCACTTAATAAAGTAATTCTTCGGGAGTAATGTAGTGTAATGTAATGTATTCTAAAGAGCGTTCAGACTGGGGAGATGAGTTGTTTGGTGCCAAAGTTGGACACTGGCAAACGTCAGAAAAGAGCACTATCATCTTTCTTAACAGTGGCAATTTGTGAAGTGCCTGAACAGGTACATATTCCTTTCTTTTTCTTTTGTAGCTCAGATCAGATTCACACAGACACATTCCAGTTATTGTGCGGATTCGGAACGTCGACAGGTTCGAAATTTATGTGTGTGCGCGCGCGCGCGTGCGTGTGTGTGTGTGTGTGTGTGAGAGAGAGAGAGAGAGAGAGTGTGTGTGTGACTCAAGTGACGGTGAGAGAGAAAGAGAGAGGGATTGAGGGAGGGTTATTTATATAAGTGATAACATTAGTCGTAACTAATATAGCAGTATTGCACTATTGCAAATGCTCAGTTTACATCAAACGTTCAACCCTTTGAACTTAAAAAAAAAAACCATACCGAAATTGGACCAATTTGTGACAATTTTCATTAATCATACGGTATCCAATAGTAAAAATAATTAGCTTTCCTCTCCTCCTCCAACCACACACAAACACACACACCCCAGCTCGCTCGATGGCTTGCCTTTCGCTTCCTCTCTATCACCTTAGATGTTGACTAAATTGCTATCCTGCAGAACTGTTACTAGTGCTAGATCGATGCCCCATTTTAGGTACCGATGCGATACCGAGTATTGTTTCTACACCGAGTACTTCACTTCCGGAAAACTCCTGTTGCAGCAAAATATGTCAGGACATCAATAAAATAAATGCGCAGAGATAGGGAATGGTGCAAAGGCCAAACCGATTACTACAACATTAAGATTTTATCAGACTGCCCATTCTAATCATTTAAGCAAATTTACTGCATAACAACAGTCTAAAATCCACACTTTTATTTGAATGAGAAAACAGTTGAAAACTGCATGTCTTGCGGTCTGGCGGCAGTTTGGAGCTTCTTGACTCAGTCAGAGAATGTCATGTAGTGTGATTATGAACCTTCCAGTCCTGCAATGAACTGTCAGTGTGATAGTATGTTGCATCTGATGACATCCATTATTGGAGTCTACCATCCCCCTAATCCACCAGGGATGAGACCTTCAGACATGTTCTGAGCTTATGTTCTGTGGACGGTGATCTGTAGGGCCATGGAGAAATGTTTTCCTAAGAGAGACCTGCGAGTGTTTCGAGCCGATGGAGAAGGAGGCGGGGCCAGGGAGGGCGGTTGGGGAGGAGCGCGATAAAGAAGAGAGAGAATGGGGGTGAGAGAAAAAGATGATGACAAAAATGTTAGGCTTATTCGTCTCTCAAAAAAATACATCAACCTACTCGAAATTTTACAACAGTGACTCGCCGATACCAATACGTCAAAAAGCACTTGGTACGAGTACTCCGCATCGATACCCGCCCAGCACTACGCGACTGCCTATGACGAAAGGATCATTTTGTAACAGGTCTGCAAGCGTCCCCATAGAAACGGCAGTCACAAAAACGCCACTTCCAACCCACTGCGCGCTAAATTAGGTACAACCCTATCTCAAAATGATTTATATTATATATTTATATTATATAACTGATTATTACTGTAGTTTGTAAGGTGTGACGCAGACAGTGGGTGGAAGAGACAGGAGGACGAGGAAAAACAGAAGGAGGAAGAGAGCAAGGAACGAAATGAGGGAGGTAAACGGTGAAATTTACTTCATCAAGAAACAGAAACAGGATCAGATGATAAGTACGAATGAATGAATGAATGAATGAATGAATGAATGAATGAATGAATGAATGAATGAATGAAACGAAACCAATTACCAGACGGACAAATCAACATAATATGAAATAGAAAGACACGGGCGGGGGGGGGGAAGACACAGACAGACAGAGTGAAAGAGACAGCAAGGCAGAAAGAGCAAAATAACACCCAAATGGAACGCGTAAGCCGTTCTTATCTCTAGCGGAAACGCCGTAATTATGGGCCTTTCTGGACGCTTTATGATCAGTGTTGTAATATTTGACGTGTCCAAATTGCAGACCTGGAAAAATCAATGTTGCTTCTGTAGTTGTCTTCTTTTTTTCTTAATGTTTACACGTTCACCTCGCGAAATTAATTACAAGAAAAACCGTTTCTAATTTGTTTTACGACAGACTATCTTGGCTGGACAGCCAGACTAACCCACAGTGATTATTTTGGCTGGAAAGCTAGATGGAAAGATTTTCGGATGTATGTGGCAAAGCCTAGCAGTACGCGTCTCACGCATCCAAGCAAATAAAAAGGAAATTATTTACACACTGGTTCAACAGAAAGAAAGGCATCATTTAGAACGTTCATGCGCAATTTTGCGAGCCGAAATACTGAACGAGAAACGGGCTGTTCGCACCATAGTTATATCCTAAAATATAGAATGAAAGAGTAGTAAATCCGTTTTTTTATGGCACTACAGGAAGACAGGAAAAAGAACGAAATGAAAGACCTATATTTTAAACATCATTTTTAATAAGCTCACTGAATGCTGCAAACTATTAAAGAAGACTTAGAGATTGTGGAATTTCTCTTAAGTGACCATAGAGAAAACAATTTATTGGCTCAGAGAGGCAAATCGGATTAGGCTTCTGTAACTTAAAGACGTCCAGCATCATGTCAACGGGTAAACCCGTAAAAGAGATATCCACTGCCCTATTCACAGAACGAGGGTGCATACTAATTAACGATATTTGAGAATCAAGTTTCATTCTCTCTAAACCCAAAATGAACATAGCATTTTAATTTTCCAAACATTTTTCTCGGGGTTTGGAACAATTCGAAATTTTTTTTTCCTGTTATGTCTTTTCCCACTATTAGGCCAGCCGCCGCTGCTAAGAGCTCAAAGAATCCCGGACTTACAGTACGAATTCTGAATTCTCACCGTCGCGTTGTTTGGTCGATAGATTATTCAGCACGTGATACAAACAGCGTCATATATCACACACCGGCAAAAAATTCTAAGCAAACAGCAATCAAGCATGCAGTGCTGATAATTAATATCAACCCGCCATTAATCACTCCCTGGGGGGAAACACTCGCGAGAAGGGGATGACGGCTGTGTTGGCGTAGAAAGTCGTAATTCACAAATGAGTTCAAATGTAAATCTTAGGATCATCATAATCATCATCCTACCAAAATAATGCTAAGTAACGAGTTATGTAACGCCTATTCATCTCATTACAAAGCCATATACACCCATGAAATCTGACATACCATCATTCTCGTCGCTGCCAAGTTGCGTGGCGGCTTTTATTTTGCTATGTAAAGGGTATTACATTTTAACAAATTAATTATTTTTTTCTCACGCTTCATGTAACCACTAGTTGTTTCCAATTTACTGAAACTAAAGTTGGGCTGTTTGACTTGGTCAGAGTTCACGGGCCAAAGGTCGCGGTACGCTTTGATGTCGTTGTTGTAAGCCTATACACAAATCTGCTGTTCAGGTAAATGGAGCCCATTCGAAGAATGGATGCTGTTTCTAGGTTATAAATATCTATTAAGCCCTTATTATTGCATTGTTACATGCGTTAGTACTATACAAAAAAAATCTGTCCTTTGGACAGATTGCCTAGAATTGCATGCAGAGTAATGCCTTGACCTGCGATTTGTGGGAAATGCAGTCTTTATTTTGCCCAAAATTATCAAAGTCTGTAGGATTTTTCCAATGGGGTTGCTGTCCACCATAAGTGCGGGCCTGTTACCATCGACAAGGACAGATTTTTTTTAGCCGCTTTTCACTCAACCTGGATTATCTCAGAAGTTCACTGCTAAAGTTCTGTTTTAAACCACATTTTATTTTAGCACAGTGAGTACTGAAAATTAATAAAGAAGTTCTGGCCCATGTCGGAAGGCTATAGAGTAGCTGTAGAGAAAATTGTTTACTGGAATAAAGAGGTATTTTTTAATAGGCATGTGTAACCTTCTAGTCATTGTGGTGATAACAATAATGAGGTTTGTTAATTCCGTGCCCATGCCCGTCACACGACATCACATTAACAATATCTAGCGGTGAGATTATTCAAGAACGGTCCCAATTTACTGAGTCGCACATACGCCCTTTTTATTAAATTTCACTAATATGTCATCACTGACATTCTAAAAATATTTTTCACTGCCTGTAGCGAGGTACCTATTTTACAGACAGATGGACTAAGAAAATGTGAGTGAAATACTTTCCCAAGACTCCAACAACATGACCCTGACAGGAATCCGCGACCATTGGAGCCGGGATTCATGCCGTAACACTCGATCCTTCTGCCACAGAAGCTCATTATATTGTAGAGAAGTTTAGCTCAGTTCAGAATGTTAGATTGCATGTATGAACTACAGTACCGAATTACGTGACATCTTTACTGAAAGTCCCCTAAACGCCCGTTTTGGTGAAATAAGCCGTTATACGTTGACAAGGACGCGCATAATAAAGGACTGGGGAACAAATAACGAAAGAAAAAAAAAAGAGATATTTGGGAGAATTAGCAGCACGCGCATTGCTGGCAGCAAGCCAAGGTGAGCACAACCCTTCATCTAGACAAGTCCTGACCAAATGTGACGCCAGCTGCGCAGCTACGGCAGTACCGCCCAGGCAGGCAACCCCTTTAATCTTAGAAATCGTCCACAATCCACACTAGAAGTGCTAACGGACCCTTTAACCCCCATATCTTCACTTTTTTTGTTGTTGTTGTTGTTGTTGTTGTTGTGGGAACAATTTGAACAAAAAAAAAAAAAAAAATTCCAAATTACCATGAACATTCCTGAACAAAGACAGTGAAAAACAAAACCACAATTTGTGAGACAGACATCACAAAGGGAAGAGTGCAGACAACTTTTCTCTGGAGCGTTCCACTGAAAATTGCCGCATACATTATGATTATGCATAGAGGGCGGGAATTCAGGGGAAGAGGAACAAATGTGGAAAAATATTCCATATCTGATCATAAGATGATACTTAGAGAGTGATGGCTAAAACTGCAAACACTGAACAGTGCTATTTTTCATGGAAAGACACGACTGTATTTTTGTATGTAACATGCAATGTGAACAGCTTGTAAAGAACAAAAAAAAATGGCCAAACAGCCCAAAGAAGAAAGCCATACCACATTCCCGCCGTCCAGTGCTTTCACATAAATGCATGTAAATGTCCATGATTGACGACAATGGAAGTGGCAGCATAACCCATCACTAAGACTAAAGGTGGGTATATCGACTTTAAAAATATTGAGATATCCATTTTTCGGTACACATCGATTACATATCAACGATATAAAAAAAAACGCTGACGGTTTTGATGTTGTTGTTTTTTTTTCCTTTATACAAAGAGTAACTTATTTTGTGTCTCAGTAATGCGTGTTATGTTTGTTTAAAAAAAAAAAATCTTTTTAGTGCAAACTCCAACTGGCTCGCAGAAGCTGTTGCAACAGAACGATGTTCTTGGGAATTTCCAGCGAAGAAAGAATTTCGCCCTTGAAAGGTGGGTGTGAGGTGGATGGAAAGGACAGGTAGTCATGCGTCCATGTGAGGGAGGGCCGTAGAAATCCTGCCATCCATTCTCTTTTCGATGGCAATATTTAGACTGAAAAATGAACTAAATTCGCAAACTGTTCAACATTTTTAAACACTTTTTTTCCCTGCTCCAACATCGATATTGTTTTTCAGAAAACACAGATGATTTGTCTGGAGTTATCGCCCACCCCTAGCTAAAAGCCGCCTTCCCGCCAGAACGTCACTTCCCATTACGGCGAAAGGGGCCATAACCCAATAAAGGCCACACGAAAGTATGATAAGACAGATTTTTTAAGCGCACGCCATGAGGACTGGATTTTGTTCTCCCCACTTCTTTCTATTCTTCTTCCCTAAAAGGTTGTTTTATACATTACCCTATAATCCAAGCTGGCAAGCGGAATGATAGGGGTATAAATCTGGCCATGCGGATGAAATTCATGGGGGCAGGCAGTAAGGTTGCGAGCACTTTCACTAATGAAAATGTTGGTGTAGCCATTGCTGCTGCTGTTATTGTTGTTATTATTGTTGCTGTTCTTATAACAAAGACTGCGACTCTACATAACATTCAGTCATATCAAGATATTGATTAATATTGTGCTATGAGTCGGCCCTCGTTTCTTAATGGAAGTCCGAACTACTCATCAAACAAAAATACTCCTCAAGATAAATATGTTTGCTGACACGTATTTACAGGAGAGCAATATATCAGGAGCCATATCCGAGTTACAATATTCCTATCTCCCACAACCAATCAATAAACTTAATCACGATTCGAAACAGAAGACAAGAATCGATTCGACCCAATGCCTCATTTGACCTACTTTATCGATCTAAGTGTATCAGAAGTTACAGAATGTAACCCGCCCACGATGGCATTACTTCCACTCTACTTAGGCTGTCCCAGTTTCACATGAAATTCTTCTGTCCGTCCGTCCGTCGGTCGGTCGGTCGGTCGGTCGGTCGGTCCGTCGGTCGGTCGACCGATCCGTTCGTCTGTCCGTCTGTCTGTCCCTAGCCACAAACACCTTTTCTTTCCCCAATTTCCTCAATACTCTTTTTGATGAAAAGAACACAACCTACAACAAAGACATATAGAGGACTGAAACATTCAGTTCCAGAAACCGCCATTTAAACACACCCTAGGACCCAGTTAGTAAAAGATTTAACCATCGATCAACCACCACCGATCACTGCTGGCCATCAGATACTCTCCAGGGAGAGGCGAATCGTGATGGCGGACTAAAGACTTTGAACGACCACCAGCCATCAGACAAGACTCTCTTGCTTGAGACGGAGAACGCTGGTTTTCTGTGGTCTAGAATCTAAAACTGATGAGGGTTCCTGGCATTGACAGAGCACAGATATTCTCAAACGCTACTGCTCAGAAAGCAAGAGTACCACTACACGAGGGAGGTTACAGTTATATTGTAAGATCTGGCGCAAACTTTGAGGGAATGAGGGGAGGAGACAGCTGATTCATTTACCACCCAGCATCAACAAAACTCGGCCACTGTTACTTGAGACGGAAGATGCTGATGTTTTGGCGTCTGGAATCTAAAGCTGATGAGAAGTCAAGCTGACATTTAGGCAATACAAGAGCACAGAGCTTAGCAAACGCTGCTGCTCAGAAAGGAAGAGTACCACTAGACGAGGGAGATCAGTTATATTGTGAGATCTGGCGCAAACTTTGCGGGAAGACGAATGGGAGGAGAGAGCTGATACATTTACTGTACCTCGTACCACCTGGCATCAGAAAAACTCTTACTTGAGACGGAAGACGCTGATGGTCTGGCGTCTGGACTCTAAAACTGATGAGGAGTCATGGTGACATTCAGGCAATAAAAAGCAAAGAGATTAACAAACGCCGCTGTCTCAGGATGAAAGAGTACTACTAGATGAAGCAGATTATAGTTATACTGAAAGATGTGGCACACATTTTGAGGGAATGGGAAGAGCCAGCTGATTCATTTACCATCTGCGGAACTCGAGGAAACTGACGCAGGTAAAGAGTCATGCAGAGAGGATATGGTTAGTGGGAGACATAGATGCATGAAAATTCAACATCTGCAAGTGCAGTGTTGAGAGAGACCCCTAAGTGGTTGCTGCAGAGATAAACACAGCCTGGGAGTATCTTGGAGGCATGGATCTTCCTTCCTCATCCAACACCCAATATGAAGCCTTATGAGGGTGGAAATCTAAAAACTGTTGAGCGAAAACAATAAGATCACCACTGTATGTTAAGCTGCTTAAATAACTGGGACAAGCATTGACGCATTTTCCTATTCAACATCCAGATTCGGCTATTTCTAAAAAGGGCGTTGACTCAGAAATCTAAAATGGAAGAGATGATGACAGATGAATGGGAGTCAGTGTTCAAATCCGTATTTGAAGCTTAAGCTCCTTAAGAAATGTCCATATGGATCTTCGGTCTGTCATAAGCGACAGATATTTAACACTGTAGCATTTTCAAAAAATGGGACATCAGAGACTCGTCGACTGCCAATAAAGACGTTGACGATGGAGTTTTAAATGAACAAGAATGACAACTGAATGGGAGTGTGAGTATCTCAAATGGCCATTGTAAGTTTAAGCTCCTGTCGGTCACAAGCAACAGAAAAATGTTACCCTAAGGAAGACTTCAAAGAAGAGACATCAGAAATGAAAACCAAAAAAAAATGGTTTCACAGTAGTAATATTATCACAACCGAATTCTACAAATATCTTCTTTGAGGTTAATGTCCTCACTAAATGTCTCGGTAAATTTAGTTGGTTCGAAGACATCGAACAAAGGATATCAGATTCCTCGAGACTCTACAGTGCTAAACACTTTGATATTTGAGTCTGGATAAGAAACTGAATGAGCATGAAATCAAAGACATCACACAGAGTAACACACAGAATATAATATATGGAATAAATAGTGCGTTCTCCTTCAGGAAACTCTGGCCGCCATATATTTGGATGGAACCGCCCACCAGTTGACGGTTGTCTGTAAGGGTTACAGGCCTGTAATTGTACTTTCACTACTGGGTCTAATTGTACTTAGGGGTTATATTTCATCTCCCCTTTTCCCTCTTTTGGCCTGCCCTGCTTCCAGTGATAAGGGCTCCATGGAAAACTGTGTCCATTTTACTTTATTTTGCCAGGCACTATCTAGCCCTGGGCTGGAACTACCAGGTCAAAGGTGTGCTCAGGCGGAAGAGGAGGGTTTTAGCGTTGACCAATGAAAAAGTCAGGCTCTGTTTACAAATAGCAACCAAGCTCAAAATTTCAGTGGGCTTGCTAGGGTTGGGTCAGTCTTAAAATCTGGGCCACATAATGAGCTCCAATCTGGTATGGGTCAGGATGAAAGCTAAATCTTTGGGTTCGGAGGGCAGCTCAAAATGTTAATATAGCTCATAGAGGAAAAAAGGTTCCAATCCCATTACAGGTCTGTAACCTAAACCAATAGCCGGCTTTTGCTGGAAGTTGATTAGTCAGTCAAGGCGGCCAGTAAGAATCAGGTGTGCACAAACAGGACACTGCGCACCAATGCATTAACGGGACACAGAGCGCGCCAAATTTAACAAAAAACGGCAGAGTCGAAAAAAGCTGACTAGAATCCCGGTGCAAATGTGGTGCAGACCGTCAGCGTCTGTGGAATGTGGGAGTGATTCTGAACCACACAAAATGAATAGGAAGTTACAGAAGGATCAGTTGCATTTTCTTCAATATACAGTATTCCCGAAACTCCCGGCTCGCAATAGACACAACACAGTCAACCTGCTGTATTTACGGGCGGCTGTGCGGCAGACGTGTCCACAAATAATGAAGTCAAGGTGCAATCAAATTTATATTCTCGGGCACCTGCTTCTAGACAGAATCCCGTGACTTCCCCAAGATGCGACTGGATGAGATAAGGTTTGGTTCACCGATATTGTGCCCTGGAAGCTTTTCACTGTATTTATTCATCCCTTTAAAAGATATTTCCGGTTTTAACATACGATAAGTCTGCATTTTGGTCCGGATAATAAACTAATTTGTTGCCGTGATAATATGGATTTTATTTTTTTTTAAAAGGGCAGCGCCTGACCTTTTCCGACCTGGTTCCTTCATTTTATTGTTTCTTGGTTATGACG
Organism: Ellobium chinense; assembly: GCA_033807755.1. Lineage (NCBI taxonomy): Eukaryota > Metazoa > Mollusca > Gastropoda > Ellobiida > Ellobiidae > Ellobium > Ellobium chinense. Next base: position 795,764 of record JAWQUT010000341.1, read on the forward strand.
TTACACGACTTTGTATTTGATTTCCACGAAATGCCCAACTTTAATTTTATGACGGCTGTCAGCAAGAGAGTGGCACAGATTCTATGGGACGTTACGTAGTGCGCCTCGTAATTACAAGAAAATATGGCCGCAGAAGACTTCCGAATTCATTTTTGTGATGTGTCACACTGGGAATGCGCTTTCTGTTCACTAATGACGCTCGCAGTACCGAAAGTGTCTGGATCTAGCGCTAAACGGTGACGAGACTACCCCAGCTGGAGAGATGATAGAGGAGGCCTACAATGTTGATTCAGTTTTACGGTGATAATGGAGCGCTAAAAGGGCTGTGGGAAACAAAACATATGTCATAAAATCTCTGTCCCTATAACATAATATCATGGAATGAAGGTTTTCACGTAAAATAAAAAAAGGATTCTAAGCTGGTTTCTTGCTGATGTGCCCGTATGCGCTTTAATACGTTTCCCGTAACACAATGCTTCCAAATGCATCACATTTTAAATGGCTCTTAGCACTTCTCTCTCTCTCTCTCTCTCTCTCTCTCTCTCCTTTAAAGTATGTTGATTTCGTTTCCACTAATGTTTCGTGCCGATTTTTTTTTTACAGTAGCCTAGTCGATAATCTAATGTTCCTATTTCCGTGTACTGGGCAAACTTTTTTTTCTTCTGGTTTTCTCCCTTCAGAAAGGATTGAGAAGACAGTGCAGTGCGTACGACCCCACCACCTACCCTCCCAACATTGGGACCTGACATTCGCTGATTAGACCCAAAGACATCGATTTCAAAATCATTCCGGTGTAAGTTGGAGAATCCTCCATAGTGTCCTACATTCTTTCTCTCTCAGTGACAAAAAATCTCAACAGTACTTCTCTGGGGTATAAGAAAGAAACAAGTGTGGATAGAGAGAGGAAGCCAGAAAAAACAGGAAGAAAGAAGGACAGAAACAGAGACGTGTATTTTACTGCCGAACACAGGAGTCTTAAACGCCAGACAGCCTGTCTAAACAAATTGCCGTGTCCCGCAGCACTCGAAACTCAAGTCATAATACGATAACAACTTTGAACCTTACTGGGACGGAGATTATGGCCGTCTGTGATCTTTCGTGGTTTTTGTGTCTGGAACAGTTGAGAAATGATGTGACTTGGTGAGCAAGACAACGATAAAGATGACTGTTCACTGTCTTCATAAAAATCAGCGGCGCTGACAAAGGGAGGTCACACAAAGTCTCTGTCTTTTCCTCCCCCCGCCCCGTGGGTATTCCACTGAGCTAAGCCACTGCTGCCTTCTACGACTGACAACAGTTGGCTACTTGTTGATTGTCCCTTCTTTCTTCTTAAGTGCACCTGCCTCCCGACGAGGATCTCTTTGCTTCGCCCATGATAAAAATCGCAGCACAGCATTTAGTTTGCGTTTATTTCGGTAAATTCGACATTAGAGTCTCGCTAGTACTTCCTCTATCTTTGTGATAAATAGATAAATTATGTTATCAATAGGATATATTAAACGGGAGGGAGCATGATCCGCTGTGCACATGTGCTTACCGCGCTCTTCTCGTCTTCAATCTCTTAAACTATTCTACATGCTGTCTCGCGACCAGTGCGGTCGGTCAAGACAATGTTAGAAAAACATGACCCGCATATTACTAACCAGAGCTCCTTAGAATGGACTGATTCTATAGCACCCATTCTCGTGTAAGCATGGGTCAGTCGACCTAACAGGACTTAATCATTTCTCCATAATCCACGGAAGCTTTAGCACAAAATAGATCTCTATCAAAGGAAAACTCCAAAATGGGCACATATTATATCAGCAATTTAAGTTGTATTAAGGGAAAGAGAAAACGGGGTTTACATAGTTAATGATCTATCTTTCCCGCCTAAATTTAGAAAACGAGATTTTTTTTTTTTTCGGTACGTTGTTACACCCCTTTTCAGTACAGCTACGGCCAAATCAGACAGTACGCTTGAAACCCCGTCAGGCCACTATAAAGTGAATGCCTTTGAAACCATGCGGAATATACCTAAGGAGAAATCCTACCCACCAAGAGACCTGCACTGTACAGCTCAGCCACCCTGTTGATGAGTTGAGGGGTGAGGGGTAGTGCCGGCCAATCCCTCATTAAAGAAAATCGGATCAGTTCGAGTTTTTTCACGGTTCGAATCGCAAAGATCGATCTTGGCTCGATCTTTTTTCAAGCTCGAGCTTGCTTCAGTAGGCAGAGTAGGGTAACGTTTCCGGTGAAAAAAACAACTTCGCAATGAGGGCATGGTTTTCTTTATGGCTTTCAAGAGTGTTTATATAGCAATACAATTATCCTCACCGACACCACAGCAAACGATCCGCCTGCAGTCCGTTCATTACACCCCTGCCTATAATGAAGCGTTAACAACTTCACTGATGCTGTGTTTATAAAGAACAGGCGACAATGAAACTTCGATGATAATTTGCAATGAATGGCACGATCATCTGTTCATCAAACCAGATACCCTATTCAAAAAGATCGGACATAAGGATCGATCTTGAGCTCGATCCTCAAAATTCGTGTCGATTAATCGAGCCTCAAGAAAATATAGGTTCGGCTCAATTTTTTGAATCGAGCTATCGAGCTTCAGAGAAGGAACACCTGTAAACAGTATTCTGTCATCACTCTTCCAAAAATTGGGGGGAAGGGGGAGGAAGAGTAGGGATGGGGCNGGGGGGGGAGGGAAGAAGAGAATGGTGCTCCCCCTGTGTGTAACAAAGGTCAGGGAAAAGTAAGCTAATCAAACAGCACAATTTGAGTAGACAGCCGAGCGGGGACAAAGACCTCTCCAGATGGGTCTAGAGTTTGTCCCATGGGACACGGACACAAATGGCTGGTTAAGAGGATGAGTGCTTAAGGAGTCTTAAGACTTGCGTGCTTTGGGGTCTTGGTGCTTTGGTGTGGACTCCACGAAGACATGGAGAGATGGAGAAGGGGTTAGGAAGGGGATAAAAGACGTGTCTACATTTCCGCCCAAAAGCGGGTCTCTGAGAGGAAACAAGCCATTGCTGAGTGTATAAAGACTGGGTATGAAGAACCCGGGGTGGGAGGGAGGTGAGGCGAGGCGGGGCGGGGAAAGAGAAAACACACCCCCTCCCNGTTTCAACCTTTTTATTCTTTATAAGATGCACTCTGGATGACACAAAATCTCTGAAAATACACCATCAGTAATTTCGTCCGAAGGAAGGGTGTATTACCAGGATATCACTGTACATTAACTGACATGTTGATAACGTATCAATAAGAAGATATAATTTTATAAATTATATAAATAATTCATAAATGATTCAGAAAGAAGAAGTGCAACTTCTGAGAGGAAGCCTGTTATTGATAAAAAAAGAAATCTGACTCGCTGTTGCGATCTGAAACACTGGCTGTTATAATTGGCCTTCTTATTTTTTCTTACTTCCGGATTTATTAGGAACACATCTTCCCAACTAGAACTTGTCAAGGAACGTGATGGGCTGCGTCGACTTGGAACACTAGCTTTGATTGGCTCAGCCAAGTCTCATTCTTCCGGGTTTGATTATGACTCGTTTCCGGGTTTAATTGCATCATTTTGCATTCATAACTTTTTAATGTTTGAAGTTATGTACAGCTTTAGATCAAAATTTCTTTCTCACTGAATCAATGAATGAATTTTCAATCAATGGAAATGATTTCCCCTATCAGTACTTTGTCTCTAATCAGTGCATAAAGAGACTCGTCTGAACGCAAATATTAATCAATTTTCAACAATAACAACAACAACGATAACAACAACAACGACGACGACAACAACAACAATGACGACAACGACGACAACAACAACAACAACAACAACAACAAGCGACAAAAGGATTTATTTAGCAAACCCCTTTTCAATATCTGGCACACCATCAGTTCCAGTCACAGCCAGACGACCAGACCATCAGGCGATGCCAGGCGTACATAATATGTAAATGCATGGAGTAGAGGTCAGTGGCCTCCTGGGAGGCTGAAGGAACAATTTCATTAGGAAGTCACTAAGTGGCTGCTTGAAAAGGGGTAACCCAGTCCTCGTGGTGTTTAGCACGGTAAACAATCGCTGTGGTGTTATTTTTTCCAAGTGTTACTCTAGCCTCGTCAATGAACTTGAATACAATGGAACATCGATATTAAGTACTCATTCAATAAGTCTGTCTTGTTATAAAGTATAAATTCCACATGCCCAGATTGAAATAAATATATCATTTCATTATCTACATGGACCTTGATTCTAAATATAGCAAGTTTAACAAGGAAAATGCGTTAAACTCGTGATTACTAAGTGTAGCATACCCCCTTAGTGCCAGTAACCGGCTCGTGTCAGTAATTGCCGTCATCATTCTGTTTGCAACTGGTTTCTCTCGAGATTTATAGTGATCTCTCTTGGATTACGATAGCAGACAGTGTATCGTCTGTTATTTTTTTTCAACAGAATAATTCAGACTGGAGAAAAAAGAAATGATGCAAAGGTTTGTGTGACCACATTGCGCATTATTGGCCACTGAAAGTGGCGATGCAACAACAGTGACATTTTATTGTTTTATGAAATGAAAATTGCAACAATTTATAAATATAATTTTACTGTATCAATTGGGAAAAAAAGAGTGCTTAATCTGCTTTTCAGTAAAGTTAAATGACATTTCAGTAAACTTAAATGACATTTGCCTTTTCTAATTTCTCAAGGAAATTACTTGTTTTGAGTGGGGAAAATTAAGGATGATAATATCGCTAAAGCAGCAAGGCCGCATGTCCGTGTTGCCACTTTGGTCATGTGCTTTTCCCCAAGAGCGAGACGCTATATGTTTCCATTTCCCTACACACGGTGTGGAAGCAAAAAAAAAAAAAAAACCAAGCTTACCACTAAAAAAATAAAGCCATGAATTTTACGCACTGATCCGACATTTCATAAGTTTTTGTTTAATTATTAACGAGGAACGGTTTCCCCTTAAGTGGGCGAAAATGACTATTTCTGAAGCCATTTTACCCTGCCTAACAGATAATATCTCTAGCAGTGGCAACACAGCCGCATAGTGGTCCGGAAGTAAGACTGCGGTAATCGGCACGACGCCGAGGGTAGCAGAATATTGACACAGACATCAATGGACATCTATTTCAAGGCGGTAATTGACTTGTGCCACTCAAAACAAAGTTCATCTGATGTGAAAATGGTCTTTGATTAAAATCTGAAAGTCTGATAAAATTCTGTAAGCAAACCTAATAGGGAAACCGCGGTAGATAATTAGACGGCGGCTACCGGCACTTCGAGTATATACTTCTATCATGTACTAAAGGCTTTCTTTATATCGAGGTTCTACCGAACATGTTCTTCTATGCTCTTGGGTTGAGCATCGACAGAGCTTGATCGATGAATTCGATCGAAAAGGTGTGAGGCGGTCATCGTTCTTTCCCTACAAAAACCGGTCGTCTTGGACAGGTAGTTTCCTTATGCAGGCTGTCATTTGAGCCAAGATTTAAAGAAAAACTTTTTTCTTTTGATTGCTCCGAGTGGTTTGTGACGTCTGCTCTTGGATACAGGCTTGGGGTTTTTCATATATATACATGAAAAAAAAAAGTATTCAGTTTCAAACAAAAAGAAATTATCTATTTAACTCTATGGTCGACATCGAAAACAAAGTATAGCCCTAATGGAGTTTCAATTAAACCAAAGGCGATCGCCATTCATAGTTTTTCCTTATATTTTATATTACTTTGGACATAAGAAAGGCTGGTCGCGGTCAGTTAGGACAGAAGGCTGCGACATGGAGGCGCCCAATCGCTTCAACAGTTGACTGCCAGACCATGTTCAATTATAGTTCAATGTAGAAAACAAATTATTATAAACAAAAAAAAAAACAGTTGGCTGACACAAAAAGTCACGGAATCTTGCTTTCGTTGTTCTAGTGACTGCCAAACAAAACATATATAACAGCAATAATCACCATTATTATAAAATTCCTTTACAAACGCATTTCTCTTAATATGGACACTAGACCTTTTAAGACCCTTTAAGGCGTGCACTCATACACACAAGCATATAAATAATAAAGAGAATGTAGACAGTTTGAACTGGGAGTGCGTGGGTGTGTGTCTGGGTTCAAGGAATCGATGAAGTTTCGAGTCTGTTGCATGTCAAGAATTAAAAAAAAACTAAACAAAAAAAGGTGTAAATTCATTTTCACATCTCATAGATGCAAAAGGTCAGGGAGTTGAGAAAGCGGTTTAAAGTGAACTTCCCTCTAAATGTCAAGTGTCGCCGGAATGTCAGACTCCATCTCAAGAGTCGGTGAGGGGTAGATGAGTGGGAATAGATCTCTAGCCCCTAATTACGCCACGAACGTAAGAATTTTTTTGTTGTTGTTATTTATTCCCAACAAAAAGTTGATCGCTTTCACGTTGCACTTTCTTAATGACATTCCTGGCAAGCTCCAAGCGCATTTACATCATTCTGTCAAGATAAGCTCAAAATTACTTTGTCTGATGCTCTCTCTCTCTCTCTCTCTCTCTCTCTCTCCCTCTCTCTCTCTCCTTTCTCAAAGGCTTTTCACATTCCTTAATAATGATAATCGGCAATCTTAGGAAACTGTCCATTAAACTCCGGCAGTTACGTCATCTTTCCATAAAGATCTTACGGAAATGAATGACAGTGGAAGAAGAGAAGAATAAAAGACGCCGATAATTAATACGATAACAGCGACAAAAACAAAAAGAAGGGAGTCAGCGATATCAAAATAGACTACTTGAAAAAAAACAACAAAAAAACGGCGACAATCCCGACAGAAACAGCAGCAAGAAGTCATTTTTCAGCGCTCGCGCAGTAACGACTGGAATCTCCTACCATTGTACGAATTACACTGACTCTGCATGTTGGTGAGATATCCCATCGTTAATGCGCTAGCTCTCAACTGACTCTGCATGTTCAACGCTACTAAGAGTGCAATCACCACCAATGCATTAATGTAATTCTTGCGACGGTTAGAGATCCCATCGTTAATGCGCATTATCGTCATCCCAGTTCCTTACATACGTTTCCCGAGTATGAGATCAGAACATTCAAACGAGTCCATGGAGTTTTCATGCCTACGTGAGATTTTGGGTCTTAAGGGGGGGTGCGCCTCCTGGGAGTGAAATCGTGAATGCTTGAACTAGGGACTTTTTAAGCTTTAAATTCAGATTCAGCATGGTCAAATTAGAGGAAAAGTGTGGATTTTTGTTTTGTTTTGTGTACGGTTGCCATGGCAACGCCGCCATATTGGATTTCGTGTGTTGAAAATGAGCTGTTTTCAAAAGCCTAAGGCTCCTAGAGTTTTAAATGTNAAGAAAGAAAGAAAGAAAGAAAGAAAGAAAGAAAGAAAGAAAGAAAGAAAGAAAGAAAGAAAGAAAGAAAGAAAGAAAGAAAAAGAAACGGTGTTATTAATAATAACGTATAAGAGAAGAGAGGAGTCGAGCTGAGGAAATCTGCTGAGTGCTAAGTGTCGGGTAAATTAAGAGAGATGCACTGGAGAGAGAGAATAAAAAGAGAGTACAGTATTGAAAGCAAAGGAAAGGGGGATAGGAGAAAGAAACAACCAAAGCAAAAGGAAGAGATGAAAATGGGAAGGGAAAAGTAGAAAAAGGTTATAATAAACTGTCAAAGAAAGACAGAAGGTTACACAAAACTGGAGTTGAGCGAAAACAAGGTGAGTAGAAAGGAAGATGGAAGGAAGCAGAAAGAAGAAAAGAAGAATACACGCCCGACAGAAAGAGAGATACTGTAAAATTACAGCATTACTTGTATTATAAGTGTGGATGATCCCCTACGCAAGTGACTTAAATTTCAGACTCCTCTTTAATAACCCAGCTTCTTTCTGGTTTTATGAAAAGGCCGTATTTACATATTTCAACTTTCTTCTTACCCTATCCTCCCTTTTTTCAACCCTATCCCATCTCCCCTAAACAATAATTTCCGCAAGCTCCGAGCTCCCTAGTTCACAATTCTCTGCCACGGCATTACGCTGTTTTCTCAGATCATAAGAAAATGGAAATGTGAGCGCGATCGGAAACTAATTTTCTGCGTGGATCTTGGAGCAACAATCTCAAAGAATTTTCGAACATTCTCCGATAATTTCCTCATCAAAACCAGCAAATAATCTTCCTAGAAAAAGAAGCTTACGGGAATGACACGCAATTCGGATGAGCGTATAACCTTAAGCGATATAAGCCCTCAAATATGACAAATAGTAAAATAATAATATCTGCCTTGAATGGACCTAAAGGAACGTTCCTTTATATCTGTATGACACACATGCTCTGTGGTCTGGGCTTTTTTTTTCCAATAAATCTTGTCAAACCTATTTAAAGCCAGAGGAAGTCATCTTAACCGGCTAACTCTTCGGTATTCGGTGCCAGTCGACCGAGTGTACAAAACAAAATGGCGTCGAAAAAGGGTCAACGCTCCCTTACGAGTAAGGCCAAAGACGCTTCGTGTTACTTCTCCAGAACCAGAGATGAGCAGGACTCAGATCATATGAACGCAGTTCGTGAACTTTAGTTCAGTTTATGTGAACTTGATCTGAGCTCAATAGCTGTGTTGGACGAACTGATCTGGATCTGAACTTCAGCTATTCTGGGTGCTTGATCTTAACTTTAATTTCTACCTAGATATCAGTTCAGTTCATATCTACCTCCAAAATTAGAACCGGAAGTCAATTTCAAAAACCAAGATGAAGTGATCTGATCTGAAAACTACTCAATTTTATGGAACAGAGCTAAACTTGATCATAAGTTTTTTTTAACCCTTAGTGAAATGAACTTGATCTCAACTGACTTTATAGGTGAACTTGCTCAACCCTTTCCAGAGACAGGCTCTAATCTTAACCAACTCTTTCTGTCCTATTCTCAATGAATTTGCGCTGTCTTCTATCGCAACGCCACTGAATACAGAAGATAGATGGTCTCATGCTTGCAATACACGCTGGCATTCCAGGGAGAAGCTACTTCTAACGCCGTGATCATGCGTTTATCTCATCAAAGCATCAACGACCTCCGTAACAGAGGACTTAAGCCAAATGTTTACTTTTATTCTTGACACTACCACTAGACATGTCTTTCATAAAGCTCCATTAAAAATGCTCTTCTAAAAAAAATGAAACACGTGAAACTATAGCCGGTTGTCTATATCTTCATCACATATGAACACATTGCCCCAGTTTGCAAAGTGCCATATGTCCACTTGGTATAATCCTGGAATTTCCCAAGATGTGCTTGGATTAGGGTTAAGAGCAAGGCTATGGTTAGCGATGAGATTAAAGAAGATAGATAGTACCTAGATATTGTCCGTGCATTCTCTTAAAAGTGATGTCTCTTCCCTATTGCTAACACACCTTGGCAGAGTCCCAGGATTATACCTAATAGACACACATAACTTGTAAACCCAATGTGATAACATCCATCACAAGAAAATTGACCAGATGATTCACATTTGACAAATTCTTGTATCACCCACAACAAACAGCATCATAACATTAGCCATATGGAATGTACTTCAAACAACAGTTCCTGCCTAGCTGGTAATCTGCACTTAATTTTTGTTCTGTGTGAATGACATCTTGTCTGGCCTACTGGGACTCCAGTATTGGCATGGTCAAAGCTCATGCTCTCTGCTCTCCCGCCCGTTCTCCAACAGCACGAACTAATTGGCATGAATGATTTACAAAGCATGTCCAGGCCAGCGGCTGCTCCTGTCCTTTTCCGCCCTTAACTCATTCCAAAAACGCGCAGAGCCGGTATCAAATGACGCAATGCGATGCTCGTCACAAAGTATAAGGCTGGGCGATACCAGTACTTTCTCGGTATTGATTCTGGACACCAAGAGTCATGAGAGATATTAGATGTCGACCCTATGACGTCATGATTCCAAGAGCCAAAAACATCCAGTAACACAGGAACCGAGAGCTTTTCTAGAGAATAATCAGGTGCCACATACTTGTGAGGCAAAGGTCAAAGTCGTGTTGATGTTTCGTGCTGGACTGCTATAGGTGTCGGCAATTAAATAATAGCTAATAACTTGAGATTTTACGACCAATTTTTATAGTTTTAGGAGCAGATGGCAATGCTACCGATGCAAGGCAATACTGCATTATTCTGTTCACTTTTTTAAAATAAGGAAAACCAGAAAGTCGAGTCCACATTGGTAAGTGTCGTGTTGTTGCTACAATCTTAAAAGCAGTATCGATGAGGTCGACACTGATGTCCAAGTCTTGCCGTTACACAAAGCTTCTTCTTTCACATGACTCATCTTGACATAATGTTCTTATCACCCCTCTTCATATGGCGTCCCCGTCTCCAAAGGAAAGCAGCAGCAAAATCTCTTTTATCTCAAATTAATTTTCCACTGTTCATTAGCTTCCACTTCGTTTCCCCTTTCATCTGACCTCCATTTTCTCCAAAATGACGAACTAAGGCTTGACAAGGTTTCTTCTGAAAGTGCTTCCAATATATTATCCTATCCAAAGTTTAGCTTAATGACACACTTCTTCAAAAATAAATAATTTTGATTTTTATCATGCAAGCTGGTATGCAATGTGCCCACATAAAATTACTACTGGTCAGTACCGACTACCACACATTTACGTATATGAACAACATGCACTCATGAGATACTATTTAAATATGCTTTTAGTTTTAAAACGTGATCTTTTCTTTCTATTATTATTTATCTGTACAGCAATTCACTGTGTTATTGTTTGTTCTGAGAAATGCAATAAAGTTATATGGTGCTTCTATATTTTACATTTGCCCGAATTGTTTCACTAGAAAAATCTCACGCAGAATGTCGGAGCCTGAATGAGGGATAACACACATAAAGAAGGACCACAGATGACTATAAATATGTCTGAAAAGTATAATTCATTTGGAAGCTTACGAATAAATAATTAACCAGTTTGACAAAACATATGGAACTAGACTGGAAGTTCATCAATCAAATGCATGAGCGATCAAATCAACAACTCACCGGACCTTCCTGCAAGCTCAAAGCACATACACATTCTACAGTAACATATCAAACCCAGTCACTCGCATTTGCGTGATCAAGTCCGTTGTGAACTATTATACATTACGTTATAGGTGCGACATCTCACGATCATTCACCATCTTCGTAAACTGCCGAATGCGCCATGAATCCTCAATGCAACCCATCCCCTTTAGCACCAGTTGATACGGTGATACAAAGATACAAAGATCCAAAGATCCAAATCTCCCACCGCTGTCTGACAATCTCTCAAACTAAGCTATGGGACACCGTGGCTGACTTGCAGAGAACAGGTGACTTCTCTCATCAATCCTGCATCCTAACAACAGTCGCATCGGCATAATCGCAACCTCGTAAACGCATTGGGGTTAACAGGACTTTTTATCCAAAGTCTTTTATAAAGAAACTCAAACACTCCAGTAATGTTGCGATTATGGAACAGCTGCACGTAAGCCGAGGGAGAGAGGACGAACAAGAGAAAGTAGTAGAAGAAGCAAGTAGTAGTAGTAGTAGTAGTAGTAGTAGTAGTATAGTAGCAGTAGTAGTAGTAGTAGTAGTAGTATAGTAGTAGTAGTAGTAGTAAGTGGTAGTAGTAGTAGTCGCAGTAGTAGTGGAAAAAGATGAAGAAGAAGAAGAAGAAAAGATAAAGAAAAGAAGAGGAAGAAGAAGCCGACCGTTGAGAACAACTTACCAATGTTCCTTTCAAAAACATCTTCTTAAGCTTCGACAGTAAGAAAGCTCTTCCATGTTCCTGGCTCATCCCTGATACCTTATCCAAACCCCCAAATGGCCCGGAGCACACCGCGTAATATTCATGTGATCAATAACACATGCCCCGAGCAGAACTCACACTCTCAGACTGCATGCCCAGAACAAGTGACACCAGAGTCTCTAGGGAACTAGTTCACGAATTCCTGGAAAACCAGGGAATAGGGTTTTTCCAATAAATGGGGTAACTTGGTACAGCCGAGAAAATACAGTTTCATTCCATCTGTGGAGGAGTTTGTGCACAGCGCTACATGTTACAAATACAAAAATGAGATCCAAAGCAAAGCCTTGCCCAGAAGCCACAGTGCTATTCCCCTAGCCCCTTTGCCGTAGCTCATAAGCCAGGAAATAATTATTATATACTGACACCTTAATCAGGTGAACATTGGCAGCTCGGCGTCTTTCCCCGGGTTACTACAATGTAAGCCATCAGGCCCAACCGCCGAACCAACAAACCTCCGATCTTCAAAAACCTATGGATTCTGAGAACGGCTCAACAATCTCACGACCAATGCTGAAAAAGCTGTTGACGAGAAAAAAAAAGGGAGCAGGATCCCAACTATTAGTAGATAGAAGCAAATGAAGGTGTTCGGCTTTGGGGTAACCAGTGACAAATTCAACAACTCGTCTCTATCTCGCTGCTTACATTACCTTACCACGCCCAGCTATTCGCCAGTACCACGCACCGAAAGAGCGTCAGCAGGGTGAATCTGTCGTTGGAACGTCCTGAATTCATTCAGATATTCTTAATCTAGAGGCATTGGCGGCAGAACCACCGGTTCCTATACACCGGGCAGCAGAGGAGAAAATCATTGTGTGACTGAACAATGCACAACCACTCATGCCTTTGATTGTTAAAGTTTCTTTTTAGATGTTATGACAGGGGCATGAACTGTTTATTCATAGATTTACATTTGTGACATTTTCATAATTTCTAGCAGCAAACAGTGACCAGACCACTGATTTTGACAGAGAGTAGAAGCTCCATTTGTCGCCGTCGATGATATCGCAACAGTAAGATGCTTCAAGATATTCAATGTATATTTGTAGGTCAGTATCACCAATTCAAACGTACATATTTATATCATAACAACACATAAATTCAAATATTACTGACAATAGCACCTACTTTGTGCTAGCTAAACCAAAAAAATTACATTTTTCGTTTTCGTCCACATCTATCTTTCAGAAAGTAAAGAAAATTGTATCCGAGTTTAACAGAAAGTCGGTTTTCAACTCCAACATCAGTGTGTCAATTCGTTATTGTTTTCAAAAGTACAAAATCGCATCTTCTTATCGGAGTCACAAAATGGTGGCAGAATCAGACTGGAACAAATATCAGAGAAGTCTGGAAAATAATCGTTTCAGTTACACATCACCTTATTCTAATGGAGTCTCAAATACGAAGAATCCTCAGACTGGAAAGGTGGAAAAACAAAAACTACGAAGACAGACGAGAACGCTAAGAGAATCAATAGACACCATCTTTCAATCCGCATCAGACTGGGGTAAAAATATGTCTGTGGAATTCAAGCTGCTTAGTTTCTCACTCAGATTCTGGAAGTCTGTGAGAGCGCTCTTTTAAATTCCATTTTTTTCTGCTCTGTTTTGCCATCAATATTCAAAACTTTGGCTGTCGCTTTCTCTGCATTTTCCTAGCGTTAATCTTCTCCTTTCGCTTGCTTTGCGAAAATCAACATCTCGCCGCGCGCCCTCTCTGCCCTTTCATCATCATGCCGAATTCTAATTATTTTATATCTTTTCTGTTCTATCCATCTCAAGATTGAGCCTGCCTCTGTTTTTCTGTTCTTTGAAGTTTCACAAAAAGGTAAACTGATTTCGTGCACTACTTAATGGAAAAACTTGATATTCTATCTAGTCGAATGTTCAGTTTCTTCACATCGTCTTCAGTTAGGCTACCAGTGTGGTCCTTGCAAAGACATTTTCTTGACATCTTCCAGCCTGTATTACTGGCCGCGGGTAGACACTAAAAATTTATTCTTGAATTGTTTTGGTTTATGTGTAGTTTATTTGTTTGTTTGCTTGCTTGCTTGTCTGTTCCTGCCTGCCTGCCTGACTGACCGACTGTTACTTTTTCAAAGAAAATAAATATGACACATTAGTTTCCAGAATTGCACTGGCAGTTGTCAAGCATTCGGCATCTACTACAACTATAGTCATAACATCTGCAATGTCGTTTCTCCAGTGCCTTCTATATCTTCCTTTGCCACGCTTTCCAGAAGCCGCCTCTGCTTTCTAGACTGGTTGTTTTTCAATCTCGCTCTACCCCTCCCACATCCTCTTCTATGCCTTTCCTTCATCCACCGCCTACTCAAAATATCACCCCAAAAACTATCCGTCCCTATTATTTTGCCTTCTCCTTCAAATTTTCCGATAACCCGAAGCTATAAACCAACCAGAGAGCCAGATTTAACTCACCAATGTCTCCCAAATTTGAGGTCTCGGAAACTGAGGAAAAGCCAATTTGGCAGGTTCTCACCACGTGCCTGGCGGGCCGGATCCGAATATGAACACAATGTGAACCCGTTTGCCCTAGGCAACGGATGGGCCGAGGACACTAAAGAAACGTTCTCGAGCCGAGCTTTATGAAATAGATCGTCTGCGTTGACGCTATAATGTTGTAGCCAATAAATTACCACATTCTACTTCTGGTATTATTTTGTCTAGAATTTTACACCTGTTCTGACAGCTGTATCAGAATTAATGTGCGGGCTCAACATTTTAAGAACATAACAATTACATGAAACATTAGATCTCTTCATAACTCTACAGAGGATGCATACAATCCAAAATTTGCCTCCAAACTTTGTTCATGTGCACATACGGCACTATACGACAACGCAGAAGATATTGAGGTACAAGATGGATGAAGACAGCAACAGACGGAGTTATTGCATAAAGACAGGATGTTACTGAGCTCTATCGCCTCATACCTCTTTCTGATCGCCATATATTTCGTCTCTCTAAGTCGCAACTCATTTTTTTCCATTTTCCGCCATTTTATGCATAATTTACTGTACACTTGCAAGTGTCTCTCGATCCTTCATTTATTTCATGGAAAATTGTGGAGCTCACTGTTCTACTGAAAAAAAATAATTTTTCACTCCTCCCTTTCCCCTTCCCACCCTCCTTCTCATCCTCTTTTCTCCCTCACCGTATTAAAAAAAAAAAAAAGGTTATACTGACGCGACTCAAAACCAAGGTAACTATTATTAATAGAACTTGTTCAACCAGCGCTGTACAAGCTGGGAGATGCATTTTACAATGCACGTGGGATGTGCTAAAGCAGATTTCCGCGATGTTGACGCTTAATGGCTACTACAAAACCTCTCATTTAGTTTTCGATTATGAACTAAACGTTCGGCCAAAACGGCTTATGGATTAACCTGGCCTATTGGATATACAGGTGAACTAAGTTTTCTCAATTGGTGGATCCGTAACAGTTGCCTTTCTGCATGTCGACCAAGGTTAACAAGAAGAAAAGTATCCATGGTTTTGGACTTCGAAAATGGTTTCCTTTGCTATCATCATGAATCGGATAAATAAAAAGAAGTCTATACCACCAAGCAGGAAGGGGAGGGGGAAAGGGGGGAGAAGAAAGCCCATTACAACATGCGCAGTCCGGCTACTCTCCTGGTCTGACCCATCTATTTCCGGTAAATCTCAGACTACAAGCGAATGCAAGAACAAAACAAATCTGGCATTAAAGTCTTACAAATTCCAGATACACCGCTTACCGACCTGAAAATCGAAATCCTTGCTCAGTTTCACAAGACAGTCTAATGAAAATCCTTCCAGACAGACAACTTTGAAACAACACAGAGTAGCCTATTCTTCAGACTTAAGGTCAATCTCCTGTGTGGTGTAGGCCTAGCGGCCGCTGTCCGAGCAAAAGGGATAGAAAAATTCTACCCAGTGATTTAATCTTACAGCTGAAAGAAGCTGAAAGGCGCAATAAAGCCGTACTGGTGCTGCCGTATGGTAGTGCCCTTACTTAAACAAACATCAAACAACAATCTTAAGAAAGGTGTACATTAATGGAAGTAAGCCAGAAAGTACGGGGAAGACAACTTCGCTGGGCCAATCAACATCAAGATATCCAGGAATCTGATCAAGGCTATCACTGGAAACAATCGCTTTCCAATGGCGGCCAAAGATCACTTACTTCCGGTTGGCGTCACCTCGGATTACACAAGTTCTGTGTTAACAAAATCATTGCTCTCGCAGGGTATCCTTGGATAAGGCAGGGTTTTGAGTCGGTCAGAGGCTAAGAGTCCATAGAAGCTATCCAAGGACTCTCCCAAGGCTGCTTTCTTTTCCTTAACCCTGGCACTAACACTAACCCAAGCACATCTTAGGAAAGCCCCAGCATGCAGTTTGATGGATTAAAAAAAACAACTTGCATATCGAGATGACGATTCTATGAATATTCTGTGCCGATTACGTCTAGATCTAGTCTATGATGCAAACACAAGAAAGCGGGCCTTATCTACAACTGTCTCATACAGGCAACTTTCGCAGACAAAACAACAGTATGAGGTTAGTTACCCCTAGCATCACACATTTGTTTCATTATAACCAAGTGACCTTTCTTTGGAGGTGGATACGAGTCTAGATTCGCTAGTTAAAATGAAATAGCTCACAGTACAGTGTAAAACTGTTCTACAAGGATGACGAGAAGACACGTCCAGATTTGTGCGGAGCAAAGTCTCTCTCTCTCTCTCTCTCTCTCTCTCTCTCTCTCTCTCTCTCGCTCATATCATCTGCACGTGCCGACAAGCTAACCGAATCATTAAGACATCTCCCAGACAGCATTCGCAACACGTCCCATTCAGATACACTGGGAGATGGAAATAACACCATCCAATAGTTGGCAAACCACACACAATGGTCGTCAGCGACCATCATGACTACTGGTGTCGATAAAATAACAGCAAAGCAATCGTGTCTTGGACTGTCACTCATCTGTTAATCACTCCTCTGAGATGATCATATGAACAGTATTCCGAATAAGCAAAGTTAATTTTAGGCGTATTATGATTAAACGGAGCTGACAGTAATATGTCGACATTCAGAAAAAACATTCTTGGCAAGTTGTGCACATTATTTTGTAAAACAGTATTCTAATGAACAAATAAAGTTCTAAATCTGTCGTCCTTAATCGACAAGCAATAGTTTACACCTAATTGATTTTATCGATCACATGCCGATCGATCAGCGTCAGTCTGAATGATGTATAAAGATCTTTAACTCGGCTTATTTAAACAGGCAAAACATCATCGTATTGCTCATCTTTATGCAGATAGGCGCGCAATCTTCTCTTGCCAAAGTAAATGTAAGCAAAGAGGCATTATTTTATTGAGAATAAGCAAACAAGACCAGCTCTTTGAACGGGACTACCGTGTTTACTGGGGTCCACGTTCCACCCATCCACCCCCTCACCCTCTCCTCTACCAGCTTTATAATGTATAGATGGGATAATAAAGTCTAAAATCTAATAAAATGCATGCAAAAAAAAAAAAACAACAGCTCAGCAGTGCAGGACAGCGATGAGAAAATTAGGAAGAAAGAGCTCGTCCTTAACACTACTGCCATGATAAATCTCAGCTTTTTTTTTCTAGGGGAAGGGGAGGAGGGGACAAGGGGAAGTCTTAAGTGGTGCCCTATCTTATAGCTTCTAACGTGTAAAAATTGGTTGGTTAGATGGGATAGGGGTGGGGGGNTGATTGCGGAAAATTCGATCTGGTGATGTTTTGGTAGTTTTGGTGATTCTTACTGAGTAAAGGTCAGACGACCCCAGGCTTGAGACTCAATCCTATATTTTGACCGACTGAAGGAACGGTTTGATGTATTATAGACCCAGACGAAAGGGATTATTTAACAAGAAAATACTTTCTGCTGTGAAAACTAGGGGTTAACTAAGGGAGGAAATCGATGGAGCAGTTCATTCCCTTTATAAAGTTTGAATGTCAGACAAACACGAGACAACGACGAGTAAAAGGACACAGGACATAGAGGACGTGGGCAGAAGGAGTGGGAGTGTGAGTGGGCATGCTGAAGAAGAAGATCGTAAAATGAGACAAAAGTAGGTCAAAGGCGTGGGACTTGATGATATCACTATCAGGGTCGTTATTCTCTCTCTCTCTCTCTCTCTCTCTCTCTCTCTCTCTCTCTCTCTCTCTCTCTCTCCTCTCTCTCTCTCTCTCTCTCTCTCTCTCACACACACACACAAAAACACTCACATATATATACACACATGCGCACATATACGGTAAGGTAGGACATCTTTTTATTCCTACAGAAATACGTTCCACCTTCCTGCCCCTCCAATCCAACCCACTTTCTCAGTAACATCTTCATCCCCCACCCCTTTCCACCCCAACTTTTTCCCCATTCCCACAATCAGCCAGTCAATACTTAATATTATCTTAACACTACGCATGTTCAACTTCCTATTCCCAGTATTACAAGCCAGTCTCGAGACCACTTTATCGACCAAACAGCAATAAACTTTGGCTAATGGCTGCTCGCAAGTGGGCAAAAAACATGGCCAATGAATTAAACGCCTTCCGACCGCTGATATGCCAGTTGTCACAACACATGCCAACGCTTTCCTGGCGGACAAAGCAGCCATTAATTACGCACATGTTGCACAGTAATGGCGGAAAAATCTGGTTCAGTGATGGGTTTTCCAAGACTGGTACATGTGTCTACCAAGCTAATGTAATCATTTGGGCCAAATCAATTTAAGATGATGTATGTAAAGACACTGACCTAAAAGTGTGTTAAAAGGACTTTATTTACTTAAGAGCTTTTTTTTAAAAAACAAAATGAAATGAAAATAAAAATGCTGCACTTCTAGATGATAAGTCCCAAGTCCCATCGATATCCTCTTCCCAGGGAAGGGGGGGGGGGGAATTTTTGTCCAAAGCCACAATTCAGTGATCCCGATGACAACTTTTTCCTCAAGAGGTCTTAACGAACTTCCAAAGGGTAAAGACAAAACTGACTGACAGACAGACAGACAAACAAACAGGCAGGATAACTGAATGACAGTAAGATGGATGGAGACAAACAGCTATATAAGGATATACCAAAGTAAGAAGTCAAGAATGCTAAAAGACACGACAAACAAGAACGCAAAAAAGAATGAGGCAGAAGGAAAAATAATGAAGTGCTTCCATGCATCACGTTCGGGCAAAAGAAAAAAAAATCAATTATGTGCTTTTAAGGGATATTGCTTTTACCAGGCTTCAACCAGCTGAAGTTTACACAAATACATTCACATTTACTAGAGGTGTCTACAGAGAAACTTAATGATGAACACTGTCGAACCCCATGGATTCCAATTCCTCGCCTTTTCCTACGGCTCTATATCATCGCTTGGATGCATTACCCCGATAAACGCCACCCCGGCCGATAATCAGGTGTTGACGCCAACAAAATTTCAATAACGTCGTGTTAAGTCAAATCTCAGACCTCTAGATTAAGTATTTCCGTTGTAAGACAGAAAACTGCAAAATATTTCTTGATGAAGTCCACTGATTTGATCACATATCGTAATAATGCATGCACTGGTTCGGACATTTCATACTGTCACTCACGAGAAAGCTAGTGTTACAAATCGACCTCAGCCAATGTTGGACTATTGCACCAAGCAAATGTCAGTGATAAAAACGGATAAAGCTGTGGTTCAGTAAATTCTAACTCAACAGACTGAGCTCTTTTAATGCATTACACTGCTTTCACCAGCACAACTTATCACCAAAGACCCGCTCTGCCAAGTGCATATAAAATGAAAATGAGACACTTTTTTGGCTTCTCCTGTAAAACTGAGATTTAGGCGTTCAGTGGGGTTTGGCACCCACGCGACATTATATTATCTTTATATGAAGACCTTACCAACTGAAACTTATTTGGTCACATGAAATTCGAGTTCCTAAGAATCTACTATTACTCATATGTATTCATTCTGAATTGTTGAGTTTATTGCTATGTGGCTGGCTTTTGCCAAAATAAACAATCTTGAATCTTGAATCATAAAAGAAAACTAACTAAGAAAGGATCTAGACTAAGTTGTGGTTTTTTTTTAAAGTCTGAACAATAGTTGACTTTAACAATCGTAAGTTACCAAAGATCAAATAACAAATTCAGCACTGAACACATCAACTCGCAAAACCCAAAAGCACTAGATTCGATTTTGACCTATTTCCGTGCATTTGTTACTGGTCTGCCAGGATGGCGTTGGCTTATGATATGACAAATGACACTTTCAAATAAGAATATATATCGAGAAAAAAAAGCCAACATGTATCCTTGCTTTGACCTCACACAGACAAGCAGAAAGTCAACGAGTATCAGTTTCCAGTCACCTGATCCCTGTAAGCTCTAATGACCCTCACAAAATCAATACTATCCCTCCACCTCCCCTCCCTTCTTGTAACCTCTGACGATGACACTGTTAGATCACCCGGTAATCAGATCCCTAAGTAGTCTAAGAGCAAACAATGGGAAAACGAATATTAAAGGTTACTGGGTAACAGACTCTGATTCCAACAGTCTCACTTCTTCTTCACGTTCTTATGGTCCTTAGTGGTGTATACTGTCATATATACGATACTATAATAATAATATTAATAAGAATTCTTACAAGTTTCATATCCAGGCTAAAGCCCCCTCATGCGACTTCACACTATTATTATCCCAGCAGGTCTGGTGATTCTAGGGCTTAAAGTGCCGCCGCCATAAACATATATAATCACTAGCATGCCAACAATATTTCCCATTGCCAATAGCGAGGTACCCATCATACGGACGGGTAGGCTGAAGAAAATGTAAATGAAATGCTTTTTCAAGACACTGACCAAACGACCTTGGTCGGGAATCGAACTCATAACCTTTAGATCTTGTTTCAGACGCCGTAACCATTTGATGAAGAAATATAATTCCTCACAGAACTGTTAAGTGCTAAAGTTTTGGCAGTCACACATGAAACCCGAAAGTGGCTCAAAATTCTGAACAAAATGATATCGATATCTGCATACCACATGGAATACCACTTTTTATGCCGATAAAGATTAAGCCAAATGATGAGCAAGGCATATTCTGGCCAGATAAACGGTGTAGGGACCTGGCGCATCATATTGTGTAGTAGACGGAAAAAAAACCCGAATAACGCAAGATTCTATGATTAGTAACAGATCGATGACACCAAATGTCGATGCCATTCCCAGCATATCCTACATAGATCTGACACAAGTCACTTTTCAGGCTACGGACCAACTATGGACCCGACAATTGTGCTGGGCGCAGCTTCTAGGTGTTAATGAGTCAATACTGTAATTCCTAGAAGGGTGCGATATTGCTCTAAGTCCTAGGCTTATTTGAGAACTTGCGCATTAACAATGGAATCTCTTACAATTTAAGAATTCCCTTAACTCTGCATGTTGAACGCTACTATGGGTAGTACATTTAGCACCGATGCACTAATGGAATTCTTACGATGGTAAGACATCCCATCGTCAATGCGCAAGCTCTCAATTTATGTTTTTCACTAAGGGGTTGACTTCAGTGACCATACTCGGTGTGTGCAATTGGGATTAAGTTTAAGACAAGGTAAAAAAAAATGCCCTACATGCATGTGTATTTAGCTTAATGTGACTGTTAAAAAATATTACACAGAAAACAACAATCTCTCTTATGCAAAATTTTAAAACAAAAATGTATAACGCCCACCTTACAAGCAGCGTAGCGAAAGAAATGCTGATTACAGTTTATAGCACAACACAGATCATCGACCGGCAATGAAGTCATCACTTTCTATGACAGTTCGTCATTGTGTCTTTGTCTCTAAAATATCAAAGGTCGGCTATGATGTAAACGTCAATAAAGAAGTTTTTGCAACGTAGGTGTTATGAATGGTGCACGTGTCTGGACAGCGGTATATGATGGGAATGTCAACAATCGGTAAACAAAAGTGCTGTGAACTTACTGAACAGGTCGCAAAGCTCAAGGACTCCTTTCTAATGTGCGGGCACAGATACGTCGACCCGATACAGAGGAATGGCAACATCTTTACATTGTAGATGGCTAGACAACAGAATAAATCTTTTCGAAGACAAATATCCTGACAACGGTTTATGATGCGAATGTTCACAACCTGTAAACAAAGTGCTGTGAACTTCCTGAACATTTGGCAGGGCTCAAGGAAGGAACAGGCATAGATGTGCCGACCTGGTACAGACAGACGGCAACATCTTTGCAATGTAGGTGGCTAATAACAGAATGAAGCTTTTCAAAGAAAGGTGCCTAGACAACGGTTTATGATGGGAATGTTAACAATCGGTAAACAAAAGTGCGGCGAACTTCCTGAACGTGTGGAAGAGCTCAAAGACTCCTCTCTATAGAACAGGCACAGACTTGCCAACCTGGTACAGAAGACTGAAGACTGCAACATCTTTGCATTTAAGATGGCGAAATGACAGAATGAAGCTTTCGGAAAAAGATGTATCATCCTATAATATAGCTGAAGGGTCGTGTTCATGTAACGCATATGTATTTCATTACTTTATCACCTATCCCATGAAATCTGAAATGCTGCCATTTTCGTCAATGCTGTTATATACTCTGGCCTCAGTTTATGTAGAGATATTTTTTTTTAAAAACTAAATGTTCCTTGCAGAGCTTCTCGCGACCGCTAGGTGTTGTTTTTAATTTGCTGAAACGAAAAAATAAACCCAAAACATGGGTTGATTCCCTTGGTCAGAGTTCATAGGTCAAAGGTTGCGCCACCCTCTGTTGTCTGTCGGCAAAAGTCCTAGACAACAAGCCCGTCCAAAGGATGCATTTTGTTACTGGTTTATCTAAAAGTTTTACCAACTGAACAACATTAAGATGAAATAAAGGTTAGAATATACGAAACGGTGAAGATGCGTGAAGGAGATCAAAAGATTATGTATAGATCTAGATACAAATCCTTCCAACTCTACTGAAAACGTTAAGAAATAATCTTAATGTTATTATTATTGTGTGTCTGAAGAAGGACGTTTTTGCTTTTGAAAATATGCATTAAATTTGTAGTACTCCTTATATCTTAAAATGTTTCTTGCCTCTTGGAAGAAAGATGGATACCCTTCTCAAACTTCATATGATGGCTTTCTACAGCCCCTAGACTAGTTCCTCTTGTTCTTGGGTTGTTGTTGTTTTTTTTTCAGTAAGGAAATAAGATTTGTATTTCGCATCTTCGCTGTTTTACAGGCTTGCCGACTGCGCACATTTCGAACTTCACTCACTTATTCAGACGTAAAGACGGCGAAATGATGGCCTTCCCCCTTTCCCCCTCCCACTCCCCTCCCAAATCTCTCTATTCCTTCCCTTGTCGTCTAATCTTATCAAGGTCTGGAATCTTGAACAGTACAAAAAAAACACAGTTAAGACAACGTATGATTTGTAATGACTTTGTGTGCTGGCAGTAGAGTTAATCATTTTTCGGAGTTATTTTAGCGAACCTGTTTTCAGACAGTAAAGAGCTTCTTGTTCACTGCACTTTAACAAACCCAGATTTCTTAAAGTCAAGATATTCCACAAACTGCAAATAACCTAACAGTGCCGTATATACTGCATCTAAATTTCTCTACGAATTTATTATTGGGTAAAATCGCTTTTTGTACCTAATTCTTAAACAAACTTCGGTTTCCTATTTCAGTTGGGATTATTATTTCATTTCCGCAATGACTGCACTGACTGCAAATGACTGCAAATTTCATCAGCTACTATTCGGACGATAACATACCCATCTGTATGTAGCTCTCTCAACTAATCTGTCATCAGTCGATGAAATCATTCTTTGCTTATAATATATACAGTAGAAAATGGTTAAAACGAAATCGGCGGGACCAAAGCCGATGTTCGGTTTAAACAGAGTTTCGGTTTAGACAGAGAAGCCTAAAAAGAAGAAAGTAAACGAGGCTTCTTGTTTCCATTCCTTTAAGCGGTACTTTCGGTTTAAATGTTGTCTTCTGTATTTATGTTTTGCCAAATTATACGTTCCTTTTCCTAGTCGGGAATTTGCACTGACTGCAGATTTTATTTGCAATCCAGCAGTTCTCATAACGCACTGCCCACAGCTGGGAGCGAACACTATGCTTTAATATTGGCAGAAATCAATAGTTCATTCAGTATTCATAACTACCATTAGTACTACAAACCCCTGAGTGTCCCCCCAAGAACTTGTCTTCGCATTTCTCAATCCAGCCACCGATCTACAGAAAACAAAAGGACTGGCCAGGCTGTACTTTGCATGACCCCACGCCTTTTTAAGAAGATCGAAAACTCACTGAAAAGCGCACAGAGTCTATGAGTGGTGTGAAAAGTGATCTCCCCATAGGTTTAGATGTACCTCATCGATCAGCTAACGGGACAGATATTTACAAAGGAAGTCAGTACTCACCCTGTGAGAGATCAAGCACCAGGAAACACAGTTCTTAATTCTCACACACAAAATCCATGATACAGTGTTTGGAACACGGGGTGAAATGTCACGTTATGGTTCTCCGCGAGCTTCTAACGTTCTGGTGGGAAACGTATCGAATTTTGTTTTTCTCCTCCTCCTCCTCCTCTTCCTCCTCCTGTCTTCCTCTTCTCTCTGCTTTTTTAATGTGCCTTTACGGAGCTTTGTTACGCTGGAGTTCTCTTGGGGACATTGGCAGCTGCCGAGCGACTGATGGGTACGGCGTCCCGAGTGGGTCAGAATTCGAAATCCAACATCGATGCGCACGGAAACCTGTTGCAATTCATGAATAAATCCGGAAGTAAGAGGCATGCGTTAGTCAATGAAAGATTTCAAATCTGAGCAGCCAACCACGTCTTCTATAGATCAGCCAGTTTTGATTATGATTGTCGCTTGGAAAAAAAAGAAAAAACACCAAAGAAACCAGGAAGTGGGGAACTAAAAAAACGTACCGGCCATTAAAAATCAGTGTTTCAGATCTCATCAATCAATCATATTCTTCCTTATTTGAAAAAAAAAAAAAATCGCGTTTCGCTGCCTCACATTGCTAACAGAAGATGTATTCTTACTTCTTCATTTCTTTATGCACTGCCAATGTGTCTCGCTCAATTACGGTGTGCAAGATTCACTGAAATCTATAGTCCGATCCGTGAAATATTTTAGCTCTTACATCGAAAGCCACGAGGGCGAAATGCACACGCTGAACTAGTTTCTTTGTTTTGTTTTGCTTTGTTGTTTGTGTGTGTGTGTGTGTGCGTGTGCGTGTGCGTGCGTGTGTGTGTGTGTGTGTGTGTGTGTGTGTGTGTGTGCGTGCGCGCGCGCGCGCGCGTTCGTTATTCAAACCATAAAAAAAAAAATATTGTGCTTTCGGAATAATCTTTCGCCTCTCTAACACTGAGCATGTCAAGAATAAAACAGGAGATCAGTCGCAAAGGGACATGTCACTGAAAACCACAAGGACCTTCTGGTTAGTCTAAATAAAGGAACCGCAGTGGTGCGGCAACATTACTTTGAACCATCAAGCCTTTTAAATACATATCCGGAGAGCGAAAAACTGGTAATAAAATAGCAGTTCTTGCGCGGCTGGTGTGCCATAGATATTGTTTGGAACCAATCTCTAATAGATCAATAGAAAATCCCAGCGTCTGTGGTGGTCTGTGGTGGGGTCTAGATCTGGTACAGAGAGGAGCTGCTGATGCTGCTGCTACTGCTGCTGCTGCCGTGTGAATATTTATAGCTGGCCACACTGTGGACAGACCTTCCAAATCATACACCCTCNGTGTAAAGGAAAGGGAGGAGAGGCGTAGCATTAAATGAAGGAGGAAACCAGAGAGTCTAGGCGTTTGTTTCTTTGTTTGTTTGTTTGTTTGTTTGTTTGTTTGAATTAGTGTTTTACTGTGTAACAGACCGATTATGCTCGTAGTACGCCTTTCTGGTTGTAAGACTAAACTACTGGGAAGATTTTTCCTATCATAATATTTGCCCGGACAGCGGCTGACAGGCCTTCTCTTCTACGATTTTACAACCGTCAAGGGATTTTTAACGTGCGTATAGGACTTCCTTTTTTTTTCCTCCTCATTCTTATCCGAGAAGACTGACTAGTCGCCGGGCTGTCCTATCCTGAAAGCCGGAACATGACTTCCCTATGGGATTTTCACTGTGACTGGCATTGGCGTCACTGTTACAGAGACACAATCCAGAGCATACAGAATAATCACGCATAGAGTGTTGGCACTGTCAAAACATTAAGAGAAAACAAGTGTGTGCACAAATGTATCTCAACTGTCCTGTTAAATCGGTGTTATTGTAGGCCTCTTTCAAAACAGGGTTCTATACTTTTGAGAAATGATAGGAGTCCTATATCGTCTACATGGACATATAATGTTGTATTCCACAGAACCTGGCAACCTCTGTATTAAGATTAGCGTGAAGGGATTTTTTTTCTCGATAAGCAGCGTTGAACAGTTGAAGTGATGTTGTTACTATTGTTGTTATTGCTGCTGCTGCTGTTGCTGCTGCTGCTGCTGCTGAATAAAAGTTTGACTACCAGTCGCTGTCAAATTAACCGCCCTCACCCACCGCTATTTCTACATATTAGCAACTGTCACTACCGAGATGGAAAATCGAAGCACAGCGCCTGTAATGTTGGCCAAACGGTACAGAGCGTAGACACTACGATAAACAAAGAAATATACTTGAACCTATGAAACTATGGTATGTTTAATTTGTTTGTATTGTTCTTTTTACTATTGTTGTTGTTGTTGCCGTTGTCGTTGTTACTGCTGCTCTTGTTGTTGTTGTTGTTGTTGCTGTTGTTGTGGTTGTTGTTGCTGTAGATGCTGCTGCTGCTGCTGCTGCTGTTGTTGTCGCTGTTTCATATACTTCGTTTGAGACAGAACTGATGACAGTATAATCCATCTGTGTTTTAGCTCGACGGTCAGTGATTAAGGTCTGTTAGTGTTAGCTCATGCGGTAACATTTCGTTCTCGTTATAAACGGATCTTAACACATCCAGGTCTAGTCGACTCCGCATATTCGCGATTCCCTCACTTGAAGTGTCTCATTTCAGATTGCAGATTTCTATAATTTACCTATTAAATTTACCAGAGAACTGCAACATCTATAAATTACGGTCTCTTGCATCTACCTGAGGAGCCGCAGTTAAGCGAAGTTGACTGTTACGCATGGGAATCCATCTCGTTATAGACGGTTATTTGATCACANNNNAAAAAAGCCCGTCCCCTGGCCTTTATGAAAGTCAGGAATGCCGAGAACATTTTTTTTTGGAAAGGGGGGGGGTGCAGAGGTGGGTTGAGGGAATTGGGGTCGCTCTATACAAGGAAGTGTATCGCCGCCCCTGGGGGTCATGAGCCCTCCAAAGAAATACACGACACCCCAGCATCACGATAATATTCTGGTCAGCGCCACACTGCTGGAAGCTCCTGTCACTAATGTCCGAGACCGGTCCAGCCGTCTGACATTGGTAAACACAGCCGGCGACTCATACCTAATCAGTGGAGGTGAAATTACCTGTCGGAAAAACGTCGGACAACTCGGACAGTAAACTCCGGATGGTCGGACATACTGGGAACACTCTATCACAGTCCTGACCAGTGGCGTCACAAAACGCTTATGGGGGGGAGAGGTAAGGTGGGAGGTGTATCAATGTGAGATAAGGGAGGAGAACGTGCTCATACTGAAGGTAGCCAGGGCGGGTCGGTCACTGACTTTTTTGTCCATCATCTCTCCCTACCCCCGCTCCCCGCACCACACACACACAAAAAGCTTCTAATCAGACCCAGGATAAAGCTCAAAAATTGGAAATTAGGCCTCTTTGTGCTAATGGCCTTCGGCACTAACTTACTGGTTTTTCTTTGCTGAGCCTTATAAATAACATTATTTTATAAAGTCTACAGTGATTTCGAAATCTGTGTTCCCATGAAGATAAAAGTACTTCCATTGTCCTAGTTGTTAATGGGAAGAAAGACGAGGGAATGGGGGTTATGGCCCAAAATGTTTTACAGATTCCTTGAAAAGATGGACTCTTCTTCTTCTGACATGTTCCTGAAGTTTGCATTAGGCTGAGTTTAACATCGTAGTAACACATTATGCCAAACACACTCTATTTTTTTATGTTTATACGACTCAAATTATATCTGAATCATTTCGACTTGATGCCTTATCCAGATCACAGATATTAATTTTACATATTATTTATACACCCTCACATTGGCTAGCAGGGCCAAAACAAAGGGGGTGAATCTATATTAACGTATTAAGAGGACTTGTACACAGTCGGTGTTTGGGGGTATTAACAGATGCCGGACATTCTATATAGTACAACTATGGTTAGTGTGAGCAGTCGGGAAGTATGTTAGGGTCACGGGTGAACACTAGGTTCGTACGTGAAAGTAGGGACCGATTCAGGCAGTAAGTATTTAAGGATTAGATTGCTGTGAAGTTAGCGTCCCGGTAGTGTAGTGGTAACACGTTCAGACTTGCATGATGAGAGACCCTGGTTCGATCCCCGACAGGAACAGAAATTTTCTAGTGTAGGTTTTTTTCGGCCTTTCTTCTCAAAATTGATCACTCACAGTGATTTGGTAAAATCCCTAGTGACACACTTCCTTAAAATAATATGTAACATCATATAACATCATCAAAAAAATTATCCGACTGAGCTCACACATTCCTCCCCCTTATTGAGAGAGAACGAATACTCTAATTACATTTCCACCCGGTTACATATGGCTGAAACAATCCAGTTTTTCTCCAAGCCTCATTTTTCTTTTTTGTGGGCTACTATGTTATACATCAATAATACTGGGGAAAACCACATATAATCATTCCATCCAATTTGACTCATTTCTCTATACCTAAATGAATTAGGTAGTAGAAACATTACCACAAAAAAACCTGTGGTGCCTGCAAGCCGCAGTGTCTGCTCGTGCACCAGTTTGCCTTTTCCTCTAACGGAATCGGACAGCATTTCCCTTAACGGAATCAGACAGACAGCCTATACATATCCCAGATTCAAGAGGGCCCCACTGAAAATATTACTCCTGAATGGAAATCCTAACTTAAATGCTCTAAGCTTCACGTTATTCCAAGTCCATTGTCTCGATATTGGCGAGGTTCATGTACTGGGACTCAAATTTCTTTTCTCAAGTGTTCAGTTTCACACTAATCTGCCGATGGATTTAGATCATTTCAGCACCCAGGTCTCTAGTTAAGAAACAAAAGTGCATCTAGTTCGGGGTATCCTTTTACGCGATGCAGTAAAGGGGCTGTCATACTAGACATTTCTATATATCTAGTAACGTGAATAATCATGACTTGAGTATAGCGATAGTCGATATCGATATTGCTAGTCACAAAGAGTCCAAGCGGTAAGGCCTGTTACGGTGGTTGAAAGTGAAAATTCGTCTCAGTTGGCAAAAAGATAACTCTCTAAAGAGATAGGGGCTGGTCTGGTTTCAATAAGCAATAGGTCTTTTATCTCTATCCTCAGAAAGTATCTCAAAATGGTACAAGCGTGCAAAGACAATATCGATAATATCGACTAACTCAGATTTCAGAAGTAAGTAATCGCGCTGAGGGCAAGTATTCAGAGTGGTCATTATCGATATTGACCTAAACACATACCCCCTTCCCCCGCGCCCCCCAAAAATGTTACAACAGAGCAGACGAAGCCAGGGAGCGCAAATTGGATTAAATCCAATATGATAACATCGGCCATTGCCGCCAGCTAGCAGACATCAAACTGTTTATTTTGTATTTCACACTGGTGTCCCATGAGAGGGTCTACTTTGCATGACAACAGGGGTTAGAGACGAGCGAAATTGCACGGGAGAAAGGTCAACGGGAACATGAAAGCTCCGAGAAGGGCCTTCACAAGAGTGACATGAAAAGATGCAATCTTCATTAGAAATGAAGGCCTGGAGATAAGATAAGATATCGCGAGTGAGTGAGATTCGGCAATCACCATCATATCGATTTACAAAGAATGGCGCCGTTCCAAATGCGCATGCGCATAAGGTGGTGTTGTTTTTTTCCTGGTCCGTGTTCATCTCTATTCTATGTCCTATTTTGCGGTGAGTGCCACCACTGAAGCCAACACCATGGCCCCAAAAATAATGTCTCTATTATTTGCAACGACCTCATCTATCTTGTCTATTTTATATGGGATATATGCCTTTGTTCGTAGAATGCATCAATATTATGGGAAAAGTTCAGTCTCAAAGGAGACTTTCGTAAGCCACGAGACCAAGAAAGGAGACCATCCTTCCAAAATATAAGATAAATAAGTCTTTTCTGCTTCCACCCCTCCCCTTTTCCCCATATTTCGTGATCTTTCACCAAAAATGATGTTCTGAACAAGGCTTAACTTCTTTGGCGAGCAAAAAACAAGTAAGTAGACTACATTAGTTTTAGATCGAATTCTATGTATTTTTCTCTCCATTATTTTCTTTTCCCCTCTCATGACCAACATTTGGTTAAGACACACACAGCCATAACTCATTTCAAGATGGAATGGGGATGTAGGCAGGCAGGCAGGCAGGCAGGCAGGCAGGCAGGCAGGCAGCCAGCCAGCCAGCCAGCCAACCAGCCAGCAAACCAGACAGACTAATCCTGACAGACAAGTAGGCAAACATGAAGACAAACGGGCAAACCATCACATGAAAGTTATCAAGACCGCCATAAGATTAGGGCATCCACGCATGAGCTTTTCACAAGAAAATTAAGGAAACAAAGCGACTTGCGGTCCAACTCGACTGGCAGACAGAACGAAAGGCAGACAGACAGAAAATCTAATGAAGACGGTCAGATGCACTCTCAGACATAACCGTCAAGTACTGACAAGACTTCAGAGTTCCATGCCGCACCGGGCCTGTTCTAACAACCCTCATCAAGATCAGACACCAGAGATGGGCTGGTTCAGATTCTTGTACTCGCTCTTGAATTACAACTGAATAATCGATTGAAAGGGATCGTTTCCAAACAATGGAATCGACTCAACGAGTATATCAGTCTACTCTGGATATTTTGCCATCGGGATAATTGCAACTTCTATTATATTGTAATATTTTCAACACAAATATTGTATTTCTATATAAAGTCAATGGGTAATTGCAAGTTCTTTTAATCTCTTTCCATGCTCCCGAGGGGTTGCGATTGAACCGAGCTGAGTGCACTACAAAATTACAATGACTTATCCGAACAGTCCAGTTTTATCCGAGAAACTCCCATGATCAGCTTTTACATAGTATTACTTTGGCTTATACCTTTCCCAATGCTGAACAAACAATTCTTAAAACGTCTTAAAACCATGTCTCAACTCACGGGTTTATCCAGGAAACTCCCATGATCAGCCGTAACATAGTATCACATTGGCTTATACCTTCCCCAATGCAGAACAAACAATTCACCGCGTCTTAAAACCACGTCTCAACTCAACTCATTTACATGGTGAGTGGCTTGACTCACTTCAAACGTTCAATGTCACAGGAACGCTGGTTTTCTCCACATCCTGTCATTTTCTGATTACCCACTGAAACCATGCAAAGTAACTTACAAAAAAGCGAAGGATGCAATTTACATATTTTTTTCCAGCAAAAACAACTGTAAATAAGCGAAATCTAAAGTATGCCAATTCTTTTTAAAAAAGTTAAAAAAAACACGCTTTGAGCATTTTTTTAAAATCATTCATCGGGCTTAAAGATGAGTACTTGAAATCGAACCCATTCCTGTTTCATCGGAATCATCCAACACAGACCACAGCCTGTTCCACTCTCTCCCATCCGCCCCAAGGGCTTTGCCCGGCCTGATTGGCATATTATCTGTTTGTCGCAGCTTCACTAATCCTGGCCGACTCGCCAGCCAATTGGGCAAATCAGACAATATGGCGGGGAATCCTATGGTGCTCAGTGGAGAATACACGCACTATTCCAGTGATTGGATGGGCTGATTTTGTCGACGCTAGTAGCCCAACGAGGGACGCAATAAACTCGCGGTAAGCAGGAACAGTGGCTCGGGTGGTGGCGAAGAATAATAACAAGGCTACCAATACAAGTCTCGTATCCTGGCAATAAGTCCTCACACACAACTTCCCACTATTACTCCCATCAGGCCAAACCACTCAGAAGACATCTCAGTTCCCTGGAAAAAGAGCCATACAGAGCCGCAGCCATGTTATTAGAACCTTGACTCTAACACTCAGATAACATCTTACCCTGACCATGGCCAGTTATCTGTTTCAGACAGAGACAGGAGCACTGAGGGACATGGGAATAAAGGATTTCTCCATCACAATTTCTTTACGACATCGACATAACAGAGATAGAACTCTCGACCCTTTGATGCTGCATTCAGCCCGTAACAAGCTGACCACATTGCTCCACATAAAGCCCCTGCCCCCGCCCCCTCGAACTCATCACCCTTTGATGCTGCATCCAACGCCGTACCCATTTCACCACACTGCTGCACAAAGCGCAATAAAAAAAAAAACCCAAAAAGAGCCCAGTGTTGACAAAACACCCGAAACACAGAACCTGACAAGCAGAGAGGATTGAGAGAGCAACGCTAGCAATGCATCATCGTGCCTTAGGCGAGGGCAAACCCAGTGCTCGGACTCCAGGAAGCAAAACATGACAACATTGCGACACTGGCAGGCTCACACAATAAAAACATCTCCACAGCAGATTTGGGCAGGACTAAGTTCATATGAACGCAGTTCGTGAACTTAAGCTCAGTTCACGTGAACATGGTCTAAGCTTCACAGCTGTCTTAGGCCACCTGATCTGAAGCTGAACTGTGGCTATTTTGACTGATCTGAATCTGAACTGCGGCTATTTTGACTGATCTGAATCTAGCTGTGGTTATTTTGGGCCTCTTGATCTCAACTTTAACTGTCTCCCTATTGTGTGTCTCTGACGTGTCTACGGCTGCCTAACTTGCTGACTAGTACGTGCTAATCGCTGCGTTTTAAGAGTGCAAGTCTCCTGTTGATGATGGCGTCTAGTGACATCCGATAAATAGCTATTAGTACTTCTGTAGATTTTTCTTTATTATGTGGGCAGACCTTCACATATTAAGTCAACACAGTGCGAAAGGAATGAAAGGATGGCAGAAAGACAAAGAAACGATGCAAAATGGGAAAAATAAAAGGGGAGAGAGTAACAGCTTTAAAACCGGATAAGACTAAGAGGTGGTGGTGAGGGGGG
>JAWQUT010000341.1:835078-858465 GCA_033807755.1 Ellobium chinense
GAAGGAGGTTTCTGACTTTATGAAACATACAAACAAACTTATTAAATAAACATAAATTCTTCTTGGGAAATAACATGAATGACAAAACTTCTTGGAAAAGTAATTCAGTTGGCCCCTCTGTTCTCAAAACCGGCAAGGTTTGACGATGGCAATACTCATATAGGCCTACCCATTGGCAAAAAGGTGGGCTCGGCTTCATGGTGTAGACGGCCTGAAAATTACGTTTTCAATAAAATTAATATCTTCTTGTTTTAGGTCTGGATATTTGGCTAGAGGTGGAAACGGGGGAGGGGGAGGGAGTCGCTGAGCATAGAGCGGTTTGTCCAGAGATGTTAGTCAGTCTGCTACCCAAGAAACCAAAGGTCAGTCTTTTTAAAGCTTGACAGATTGCCACTCCCCTACGGTCTGGATGGGTTTTTCCTGCAAGGTCGTGTTCCCAATATTTTGTTTGTTAGCCTAGGTCTGCTAGGTCTAGCCTAAGTGGACCTAAATTCTACAATTTTGGAGCCATTACATCTTGGTGAGTGATAGTATACTTTGTGCGATCCTGGCCCTGTAACTAATCTGTACCTTTTTGTGCTTTTTCAGCCAATCTGTTTCTAACTACTCAACCTTTTGTTGTAGCTTTTCAGGAATTGTGATGATGCCTACGGATTTTTAAAGTCCATACTCTGTGTTACAGTATCATACTGTGAATATCAAATGTGACTCTATGAACGGGTGTTATAGCACAGCACTATCGACTAATACCGCATACGTGACAATAAGTGACAATCATGTTCAACTATGATTACCCTGTTGAGAAAGTCAGCCTTCGCCCCTGCAACACAGACGATATATCATTCTGCATGCATGTGTGTACATGTGCTTGCGTGCGTGCGTGCGTGCGTGCGTGCGTGCGTGTGTGTGTGTGTGTGTGTGTGTGTGAGAGAGAGAGAGAGAGAGAGAGAGAAGGAGAGAGCATTAGTGGAAGAACGCCTAATTGTGTTTCCCTACGTCATTGCACTGGGTGGAATCTGCAACAACATGGTCTCCTTACCTTTTCTTTGGTCTTGCTGTGTGCTAGCTGTTGTTCCAACTGTAATCTTTCTTTGGCAGCTTGCTTGATTATATTCACTAGTTCTTCCTTCTCCTCAAACTGCGGTGCATTCTGTCAAATGAAAATTTGAAACCAAAATAATAACATTCCTAGTATAAATCAAATTTAGGTCCATCAAGCATTCCGTCAAATAAAAAATGTAAAACAAAAGAATATTATTTGCTTGTGCAAATCAAATTTAGGTCAGTCTACGTCTTCCATTACTGTGGCTGCCTAACTTCCAATAACGCCACTGCATTACTATGAACATCTGCTTTGTCCTACGACAACGTGGGCTTTTACCATTTGGAGTGCGCAGGAAGTGCTTTTTTATTTCGATTCAGTTCTGAATTCATTATTTGAACCCAGAATACAAACAAGATAACATACAGAACTTGTATCGGAACTTGCAATAATGCCACGTAATACAGACAGTGAAACTGTAAATGGTGTCCTACCGTGTCCATTTAATACGCATGAATGAAATGCAGGCGTGCATTGTCCGCCAACACTCCTGTCGGGGCAGGAAGCAAAGGCCGATCATTCATTCATAAAACAACATACAAATTAGGATATCGAAAAATAAGGATTTTGTTATCCGTTGACTTATTAATTATGGTTGTAAAGGCACTCCTTGTGTATCGGAATTATCCCTTGCGCTGTATAAGAAACATCCCTTTACGCAGACACCACCTCTCATGCCATGTTAAAAGCACTATACTAAACTAGCACTGACTATAGCAGGGTAACAATTTCAGGAATGGGTACCCTGAGAAATGCTTCTTTTAAAGGCCTTTATGGCATGATCCTGACCGGGATCGATTTCATGACCCTTTGATCCTAATTCCAAAATCTTCAACATTCAGACACGCTCCTCCGTATGCAATGACTCTACAAGAAGGTAGGCCTTAAAAATAATCATCACCACAGTTTGTAAGTATTCTAAGTTCATTTGGCATAACCCTAAAACTCTTTGAATCTATGCTTGAGTTTGGACTGAAAGTAGGATCAGGCTCAGGAGCGGAATTAGGGCTGTGAGAGGGTCTCAACATACTGTCCAGGGAGTCCCTATTGAGTGCTATCTCTCCCCAAGAACTTTCCAAATACATGGTGGGAGAATTTCAGGACCATATCAGACAGACACAGATCCCTTGTAAATACGGATGACATAATGTAGTGATGCTGTTAACAATGTAGAGAGGTTTACCTCATTCAGGCACCCTCAACTTTTTCAGCACTTCACAGATCAAAACTGTTAGATATTAGTGCCCAGCGTCAGACACTCTAAGCGGCTTCAATTCTGTAAACTATCAACACCGTCGTAATCAATCAATCGGAAACAAGGAACACACTTGTATGATTTCTGTCTAGGTGTAAAAGCCATACAACATCTGTGCTATTGGACGGTTGTGGTGGGTTAATATTGATACCAAATATCCGACTGTTTTTACGTACTGACAGGTACCGAAATTTTCGAAATTTTTAAGAACATTTTATAAAACTAATTATATCTGCAGCTAATCCCAGTTTCAAATTATTCTCAATTATGTCCAAGTTACTTCCTTAAATCTTATTTAGATTCTAGTTTCACCATCTAGGCCTAGACTATTCTCTGTTAATGGCTGGTGTTGTTTGGTACATTATAACGTAAAAGATCAGGGGAAATCCACCCGGCCCGTTGCCTCTTCATACTGAACTATATAATGATACATACAAACAGGACGATAAGTAATCAGGTTCTTGATAATGGGGTCACAACAGAGGTCAAAGTATCGATGTTGGTATCGACTTCCACTTGCATAAGTGTTGGTATCTGGACCTGCGATATCGCCAAAATTTTACCCACAACATTAGTGTTACTGTTGGGGATTCCTTCCTTCAATGTCCAAGTATCTCAAATGACGTAATCGATCGAAAAACAAGTACATTCTGGTACGATTTCTGTCTTAGTGCAAAGCACCATAGCTTCTGGGTTATTGGGTGGCAGAATTATTACGACTGCTTTGTCGGGAGTTCTTTCCCTTGAAGGAACAAAGGGAAACAATCGCCGGCAGCCCTTCAACAGGGGCAATAAATCAGGCGTTTATTCGCATGTTCAAAAACTGTCATGGCTTGATACTGATTATAGAAAATAAGAAGTCACAAAAGATTTCTTCACAAGAAACAGTCTCCTCTAAAATTACTATCGACCAGTGTGAGAGGCCATTGAAAATACAGTCGTTCAAGGTAAAAGTGTCTCCTTCCCCCGCCTCTAAATACACTACTTTTCGGTATGAATTGCAGGCTATTTCCCATCTCTAAATAGTGTTTGCTGTAGTTTATTGCTTGCTTCGCTTTAGTTTGGTCAAGCGTAACTTCCTTAGAATAAGATGTTACAAAGGACGATTTTGAAGTGATTTTCAAAGATCCAAGCATGCGAATATCGATTAGGATCAATAAAGCCAATGACAATTAAGTACCGACTTAACAGATGATTACTGGCTATCATATA
Organism: Ellobium chinense; assembly: GCA_033807755.1. Taxonomy (NCBI): domain Eukaryota; kingdom Metazoa; phylum Mollusca; class Gastropoda; order Ellobiida; family Ellobiidae; genus Ellobium; species Ellobium chinense. The sequence goes on from JAWQUT010000341.1 coordinate 838,648, forward strand.
CTTACAATAAATGTACATATCAGCTGAGTCCTCTTAAATGTATGAACACTTTACTGAGACTTTACTCGGATTTGTTGCCGACTTAAGTCTACTCAGTAAGAGTAATGAGTAATTTCATCAAGCACTGGTACTACTACTAAAGCTAGACTTAAACAACTCGTCACGCAAACGTTAGGGCTGCAGCTACACCTCGTCCACAGCAACCTATCTTGTGTCTCTCATCCACAGTAGCCTATCTCTAGTTACAATAGCACATTCTGGACATCGCTGAAATTAAGGGCAAATATTTACCAAACCAGGCAAATGTCCTGATTTCTATTCATATTAATGATATAAATTAATAATTGTTGCTGTTAGTGGTCGGTTAAAAGGACATAATATTCAGAGATAACATAGTTTAACTTTTTATTTAGCAGTGACCTCAATATTATTTGTGATAATACAGTTCATTTTTGTTGTAGTACATGATGGCCTAGATCTTGTTTTGGTTCCTAAATTGCTACTCACAATATCGCGGTTATAATATGTCAATCAAACATTGACCTAAATATGATCTTTTGCTAATAGTTTTAAACCATCTTTTTTTAACAATAACTTGAGAATGCTAGGACAAGATTTTTCAGCCTGGAGTGACTGATCTGATCAATGGATCTAGATTATAAACATTTCAGTCCTACTTCCCCACTGGAATCAGGTGTGAATAATACCAATCCCCAGAACGGGGGGACCAGGGCCCCGCACTCCTACGACTAGCAATGACTTGTAATGCTGCATAATAATTACATGTAAAATGAACACTGTACTTATGAATGAGATGTATAACAATGTATAGCACTGTAAAACAATTTCCCTTCAGGATCAATAAAAGTCCCTCATTTTCTTGTTTCTCCCTCTAATCCCCCATGGCTATTGTCACAACCCTGTAACTCCCCTTCCTTCCTCCACCCCACCCCGCCACTCCCTCCTCCCCATCTCCACGACCCTCAGTTCCTACCTGAGGTGCCATGACCTCTCCGTTGCTGAGCTGATCTGCCAACTCCTGACATTTCCTGCGTAGTTCTTCAATCTCCTTGTCTTTGGCCAACATGTTCTTGGCGTGATCTGCCAGGTCTTTGGCTCTTTGTCTGGCAAACACCCGCTTAAGGTGCTCGCCGTCTGAGCTGGTATCATCTTGTGATGACGTCGATGCTTTCTGGAAAAAACAAAAACAACAAAAGAAATGACAGACAAGCGTATTACACATTTTAGCAAAGCAGTTGTTAAGAGTCTTGCAGCCTGTTATTATGAGGCTCAAGTCGCCTACTGACTACACGAAGTTACGGGTATGATCTGAAAGTCTAATGTGTTTACTTTCATTAAATATAAAAAGTTTTGACCTGACATTATAATGGCTCGACATAAAGTCGAAGTGGCAAGGCATTACTCCCATGCAAATTTTTTTTAAAAAATTATGAGAAAATCATGACTAAAGAACAAGTTTTGTGGTATAAATGTCATCTAATCAGCATTTCAAAAACTCATCTACATTTTCCGACCATTCACCAGTAAAAAATAATTTTGTTTACAATTTCTACAACAAACAAAAAGTTGATATCGGATGGTCTTAGAATCCTTTAGTGCCTGATATTTCAGTTCCCAGTCCACCGACATAAGCCTGTTTTTGACTGGCTGCATTACGTTTACAAAAACAAAGACATTTACGGAGAATTTATGCTTTAAATCAATGGACAACTTAAACAGGTTTGTTTAATTGCAACCCAGACCACATCAGTGGTACGTGGGCGAACAACAGAGTTTATACATTGACAACGGGACAGCACAAGATACAGATAATAATAATAAAAGTCCACGTACAGTAGTCACATCTGAGTCAATTATACATACCTGACACATGGAACTACCATGAAAGAAATGCCAAATAAGGAAACGAGTTGAAGAAATTTGACTACTGACATTCCAAAGGTCATGGATGACACAACTATCCACTGGCATTCTAAAGGTCATACTTCAAAATTTTCGAAGACAATTACATGTTCCTGCAACCCCACATGCTTTTTTTTTTTATTTCTACTCTATGGTTATGTTATGGTGTTGCCGCACATTCTTATAATTACTGTTGTAGACTTGTGTCAGCTGTGACAGTTATGCTGCAGCTATTAATGTTGTTGTTGTTGTTGTTGTTGTTGTTGTTGTTGTTGTTGTTGTTGCTGCTGCTGCTGCTGCTGCTGCTGCTTCTGCTGCTGCTGCTGCTGATTTTAGTATTGCTCAAGAGCTACTTTGTTGATGAAAGTTGCTTGAACTGGTTGTCCTTGTCCATGTTGCTGTTATTGATGCTAGTTTTAAGAGCTACTGAAAAGGCGTTATTCTTGTAGACAGCTCCAAATTTTTATTGCTGCTGCTGTTTTCTGGACCCCCCTCCCCTCCCAAACCTCACCGAAAGTCTACTATCGCCCATAGACTCACTGATTTAACTTTTGTATTCTCTTGTTGTAACGCTTTCGCCTTCTCCTCCAATCTTCTGGCGATGGCTGCCAGCTCAGCGTTGCGTTTCTTGAGCGATTTGATTTTCTCTTCCAGTGGTCTTTGGTCATCTTGCTTCTTTCTCTGAAATGGTAAGAAAATTTGGCATTCTTTTTATACTACTGTACATGCAAGACATGACAGCAGGATTAATGTCATTGTCGTCACAAATATTTTATTATGTCGTCAATATCATTATATTGTTACTATCATTTTGCTCAATGAGAATTTTAAACATGATAGCCTAATTCCAACATGTTTAACAAGACATTAAGAATTTATCATTCTGATTTATCACCAAAAAAACAAAAAACAACAGGTTAAAACTGATAGCTACTGGACTGTATTTTCCAGACACGATCTCGTCTCTTTTTCCGATAAATATGAATGGTAACATTGAACTGAAGGAGATCTACAGTTTACAGGCTAAGAACGCTCACTGACGTGGATATGATGTGAAAGAAAAAAAAAACTGTGTAGGCTAGCTGGTGCTGCATCTGTAATAAGACTAACTAATGAAAAGCTCTCTATAACTTCAATAGGACTGACAAAGAGAATTTATGAGTGAACTAACTGGTAGGAGGTGAGTATGGCGCAGTTACATGGGTAGGAAGTATGTTACAAATCGTTGTTGTTGTTTTTTCTCTCATCATTACCACTGCAATCAAAATCCAAGCTGAAAACATCATCAGAAATTGCAATATATCCCCTATGCCAAACTGTAATATGTGCCGTACTTCCCATCACCACCCCCAAATACACCACCTTTCACTGTCTTTTTCTTCCCCTTTCCTGACCACTGTCATGTCCCCTTAATTAAGTCCTGCTTCCTCATCCTCATTAGCTGCAACCATACTGCTGTATTAACTGTATAACTCAACCAGCCAGCCTGACAGCTTCTTTCCCGTTAACTTGTGGCTTACTAACAAAACTGCCAGTCTATGCGACAAACAATATAGCTTGTCATGTTTATGTACTAACATGGCTTAAATTTCAATGTACTGGCGTACCGAAAACTTCATGAGCATGAAGGATCAAATTCCTTCTATGATTCTGACGTCCGTAAGTTTGATAACTCTTGTATGAATTACAACGCTGCCATCAATATCAGATAATCTGTCTAAAACGCTGAACAAAACAGTAGTAAAATTTGCATTACATCTACATTGTGATATACGACATTCTAGACAATACGGCCGGCAAGTTTTCACCGTGGAATGGCTATTTTTAGTGAGGGCGAGGTCTGTGCGTGACTGAAATTACGAGGTTGGGAATTACGGAGTTTACGCGTCACTGTACTTTTGTTTGTATCATGTACGATGCTTAGACTTAACTGGGTAAAACTTAATTCTGACCGATCAATTTACTCTTCTACAGTTATAATACGGTTTTCGAGGGAGGAAGCGATGTACTTTCGTTTGTATGTGTGCGATTTAACTGGGTCAGTCTCACTTCTGACCAATCAATTTATTTTCTACAATATTATGGTTTCCGAGAGACATAGAGGGATGTACTTTCGTTTGTATGTGCGCTGCTTAGATTTATTGGGTCAATCTCACTTCTGACCAATCAATTTACTTTTCCACAGTAATATGGTTTTCGAGGGCGGGAGGAAGGTAGGGAGGTACTTTCATTTGTATGTGCGATGCTTAGAATTAATTGAGTCATACTTCTGACCAATCAGTTCACTCTTCCACAATGATATGGTTTACACTGATGGGAGGGGAAAAGGGTGGATGTACTGCCGTTTGTATGTAAGATGCATAGAATTAACAAAGTCTGAACCAATCAATTCACTGTTCTATAATGATATGGTTTCCCTTGAGGGGAGGGGGAAGGGTGTCATTTGTATGTAAGATGCATAGAAACCAAGTCTGAACCAATCAATTCACTGTTCTACAATGATATGGTTTCCCTTGAGAGAAGGGGAAGAAAATGGGGTAAAGAGATTTATAACGTTGTTACTTTCAAAACTGTTTCAGCTGCGTTGGATCCAGGTTGAAGTTATCCCTTGGTATTTTAAATGGGCCATTTTCCTGAATGTTAACTACCTTAAATCCGCTAGGTGGCGCTCCAGATTTTCAGCTACTGTGCACGTTTTTCACTCGATACCCACTGTAATTTTACATATCAATAGCATATCTATTTGATAATTTGATGCAACAGGGACTTAACCCCGTCGTGCGAAATTTGGAACCGCATATGTGGCCGAGAAATTAATTAATGCAAATCAACCCTTTAGAAATTAGTATGCGTAAAGAGCAATTGAGGCGACGGTAATTTCCGTGTGGAGTTTTTTTTTTTTCCTTAAAACTTCAAGATGTTTGAGATGTAATGGTTTAATAGCATTACTTTGAAAGTGCTTAAAGCTTGTCATTGATATACCACAGAACATTCACATGCAAGAACAGGCCTCTGCAGCTGATAGTATGTTTACAGCTGGATCTCGGAGTTAAAAAGCCAAATAGCAGAAAACAGCCAGAGGGTCTTTTCGTCTAGCGGGTGTTTTGAGTGTTACCGAACTTTACATTTGAGGAATATGATCCACTGAATAACTCAGTCTGTAGTCCACTCGTACGCATTTAAATAAGGAAGGTCGACTGAAATATAAATTACAGTTAGTCTCGCGTAATCACAACTCGTCTGGAGTATGGACACTGTTGCGATTAAAAGGAGCTGCGATTAAGCAAAGATTTCCTTACAGATATGTAGCATTCTGTTATGTGGAAAATAGTGTCTTTAAGCGGAAGTTGCGATTATCCGGACTGACGTGAAGCGGAATCGAATGTATAAGAATACTTAAGAATAATGGTATTTCATGGTCTCTCTAAATAACACGTCAGACTCTGCACTTTGTCAGAACTACTGGAAAAGGTTCATCGTGTATAAAGGGTGAAAAGTTGCTGTCCTGCCCACAACTCATATCTTCAGTTTGAAGCTATAAAGCAGTAGTTTTGTAGAATCTTGCAATGTGCCAATGCAAGGGCAATAACCGAGACCGACATTCCGAGTGCAACCATTAAGAAGTGTAATGCAGCGGTGGCCTCCCTGTGTGCATAATCGCAGTGCTGAAGCCGCTACAAATAGGTTACACACCGCATGACCGCAACGACCAGTATGCAATTTGTGTTTTTTACACAAGGCATTGCATTGAACTCCTGTTGAACTCGGAAACTCAGGCAAATTTCGTATACAATATTTAAAGACACTCCCTCCTAGAGCTTGGTTTAAGGATAGGGGCAGAGACAGGGTAAGGGTAGGTTTAAGGATAATCAAGCTAATTTGAGACAGTCGTTAGATTTATCAATGTCTAGGAACTCTCTCATGTGTACTTTCTTTTATCCAAAGCTGCGCCTATCCCTAAATCAAGCTCTAGGCGGGAATGTCTTATAGTATTGCCTCTGAAGGAAGTCAGTCAGATGTACGTGGTGTCAGTCACAGAGGGCCATAGTTGATTTTACGTTGCGATTTGGTTCATGCATGATATAGGGATAACATCACGGAACTCTCTCTTTGTCCAATGTTGATGGTTAGTGGTTGGAGCCGAACGCTGAAAGTATACTGATTTTTAGTGGCAGGGGCCGAAGCCGGAAGTAAGTCAAATTACTTTTAAAAAGTCAAGAAGCTGACACACCTCCGAATTTACGGACGCCGATTGGCTGACGGAATGGCGTGCGGTGTGCATATTATGTCACCCTCTTTTCTGTTATCGAGTCAGAGTATTTATTCGAACCAACAAAAATGAATTAAAATAACTACTGAGAGCCTATGTATTAACGACGAGATCTCTTACTTACATAACAATGAGGTATTTTCAGACGGGTCAGTTACATCACGTGATCTAAGGATTGCTAGGATATTTTCATAAGTGACCAGTAATCATACATGAGCAGAGCATGTAAACAAACCAACGTGTGAGCAAGATTTCCTAGGTCACGTGATGGAGCTGAAAATACCTAATTACATTAGTGCATTGGTACTGAATGCACCTTAGAAGCGTTCCACGTGTACGAGGTCCCATTGTTAATGCGCAAGCTCTCAAGTATCACAACACTCCGCCTTTCGCACGGTACACTAGACCGAGAGCCAACTTTCTGATCACACTTTGAACGTAATCATTCATATCTGCGCAATGATTCATTCAACTCACCAGTGTGTCGTTTTCTGTCCTTAACAACGCAATCCTCCGCTCCAGGCGTTGGATCTGTGTCGTGAGCTCTCCCAACTTTTTCTGAAGATTCTTCTCTCTTTCCCTGTCCTCCTTCTTCGTCTGTGAACGACAGAAAACAAGACAAATGGTTAGACAACAAATCGGCAAGAAAACCATAGTAGATTTCTGTTTGTTTTCTGTTTCTCAATCAAAAAGAAAAGCCGGTATCGAGCGAGTGAATGCATATTGGAGAGGGAGGGAGGGAGGGAAGGAGGGAGGGACGGACGGAGAGACAGAGATGACACACCAAACTCTGTCACTACAGTTGTGATAGTCGGGAGGTAATTAAACGACAAACACACAGAAACAGCAGAAAAAAAAAATTAAAAAGAAGTAAAATGTGAAGAAATCTTGCCCGCAACGTCAGAGACAGTAGTATATCTTAATCCGAAAAGCCAGAAAGGTTCAGAAAGCTCTCAGTGATTTTACACCGTGAATAATTCCATAGACTTGCCTCAAAGCCACAAAGCTTCATAAGAGACAAAATATCTGGACAGAAAGAGCTAAATGGCTATGGTATTAACAATCTTGGCTAACGTTCTATTATGGTCCGATTCGGAGCATGCAGTCTAAAGGCCATCTACAAGTACCCAAGTTGCAATAACGACATGTCACGTAGGAAAACAGGTTTCTTCGGACTGATATTCTGCGAAAAATTAGATCTCTCATCCGTTTCAAAGTATAATCCAAACTGTGTGCTGTTCTTCATCCCCTGATAGAATAGAATAGAATAGAACAGAATAGAATAGAATAGAATAGAATAGAATAGAATAGAATAGAATAGAATAGAATAGAATAGGCCATGACATTACACAACAGAGGAGAATAAAACAGGTCAGATGGGAACAAATCCGATGCAGTTCTGGAGAACAGCCAATCAGCTCACTTGATTTGACGCCCTAGCATGGCGGCTCTATTCTGAGGACAGGCAATGTGAATACGAAATTTATTTTCTGCGTGGAGACGTGAAAATAAACATGGGCCTAATACACGGCGAGATGGGCTAGGGTGGAGCGGACAGCCCGGTATCTAGTTCGATTATCGTGTGTGAATTTGTAGGCAACATATTGCGTTTTACGAATGTATTGCTCGATTTACTGGCCTAATTTGAAAATGGATTGTCCCAGAGACCAAATTTTTTATGTCATTTCTGAAACTGCACCAAGTGTACTAGGCGACCATACGCCAAGGTTCACACGGGCAGGTTGATTTTTTTTATTTCCTCCACCATTTTATTATTTGATTACCGTTTATCAAATCTCCAAACACTGTGAGACAATGGCAGCAACACCTTTAGTACCACCAAGATTTTTTTTTTTTGGTCATGATCCAAGACACCAATTCCTAAGCTTGATGACATTCTCCTCTAAATATAAGAGCAAAAAAAAACAGAAGAATGCAAACAAAATGTCTCCACTTTGAAGCTTCTAGGCCGCAGCCATCTTGGCCAGCTTCAGTAACCTGGCCTTGCCTAATCTTACTATGGATAGTCTCTAACTTTACTCAGGCTTTGAACTAAATCATTTACTTGGAGTGAAAGTACTATGTATATGTATTTGTAATAATAATAATAATAATAATAATAATGCAATTAAAATGGCTCGTATCCAGGCCAATGCCTGCTCACGCAACTTCACACTATCATTACCCCAGAAGGTCCGATCATTCTTTGACTTTCTCAGCTCCCTNGGGGGGGGGGGGGGAGACATACACTGCCGCTGCCATTAACTGGCGCTGATCACTAGCATTCTGGCAATACATTCCACTGCCTATAACCAGGTACCCATTTTAAAGACGGGTGGACCAAGGAAAATGTGAATAAAATGCTTTCCCAGGCACTTACGACATGACCGTGGTTGGGAATTGAACCCACAACTTTTAAGGTCTTGAGTCCAACGCCTTAACCGAGCGGCAACGCTGCTCCACAGCGCGTGTTTCAATAGTGAAACACAAATTTGAGGCAGAGAAGTTGCCACAGACATAGTTTAACAGACATAGTTCAGACCCCACACAAGAAATCACGTGGAGGAACAACCAATAATCGCTTTGACACTCGAACATAACACTGCACATCTAAGACTAACCCAAGAATCTGCTCGATACTCTACCATTTTATTATTTGATTACGGCCTACCAAATCTCCAAACACTGTGAGACAATTGTCAGCAACAGCTTTAATACCACCACCGATAATAGCAAGACAGAACAACAATAACAAACAAAAAGAACAAAGACAACAGCAACAACATATCGTCGGTCTTCGCATAGGACCGGCCATCTTTATATATGGCCGGTTATATAATATGGAACCTAAAATTTATCATTATTATGGTAGTGATGTGAACGACCTTGTATGAATAATACAGTATTATTAACGATGCCGGGCAAAAATTAATATCTGTTTTAGGAGACCTAGGCTAGACAGCCGTGCGTAACCATATGAAATCTGATACGAAAAGCTCTCACCTATCATGTGACCACGATCTATTCGTGATTAGTATGGCAGGATTTCCCATATCTGTAATGTCAGACAAAGGGCGGTACAAGTTTACAGACCTAGTATGAGAAGACATCACCGATTTGGAAAGAATCAGGAACACCAACAATGTGCAATAATGTTTTGAAATTACAGCACATATGTATGCATCTTTTCAACCAGTCAACTTGAGATAATGTATATCGAGTGCCTCCTCCTCTCCGCCCCCACCCACCTCCCAATCCCTCCACCACTCTCAAAACAAAAACAACTTTACACCGAATAAAAACATTCCAAAAATGCACTGCGCAGGGGCTCTAAAGTTAAATGACTTCATTCATTCAAACCGTCTTTAATTGATATGTGGCACACCTTGCAAGACTTTTACATTAAAAGGCCTTCTGCCCACTTTTGTAAGATATGTTTCAGGAATGGAAAAACAAAGGCTTTTGCATCAGTCCTTTCTGTCCACGATTAATATAAACATGAGTATACTATCTTCAGGAGATCCAGGACATCAAATGCGCCACGTTTTCCTAACCTTTTTTTTTTTCATGTGGAGATACGATCCTTTAATTTTAAAAAAAAAAATCTAGATTAGTAGATAAAAACTGTCTCATGATTCTGCAACTTTCAAGTTATCTAGGTGCTAAAACTTACGTCACGGCTAAAATAATTGGTCGCCGTAGAGCAAGAGTGAATCATCCTACAATTTTTGTGCGATTTTGATGGTAAAGGGTTCTATAAACAGATACTGCCTCAGTCTTGCTGTAAATATCGTTTAAATTGCTAGTTTTGGCCTTAGGGTACTTCTAACACCAACCTTTCTCTTTTACGAGTCTATATAGGTTTATTATCTTGTAGGCCAATCTCCAATGAACAATATCTCAGTAACAATATGTGACATAATAGCAATAAGTACATTTGCAAATATTTATCATAAAATTTATCCATCCATCCATCCATCCATCCATCCATCCATCCATCCATCCATCCATCCATCCATCCAGACAGACAGACAGACAGACAGACAGACAGACAGACAGACAGACAGACAGCTAGCTAGCTAGCTAGCTAGCTAGCTCAAAGGCAACAAACTTCATCCCTCTATTTCTAAAATGTGGGATGGTCCACTGTTGCTCTACAGAGACCAATGAAACATACATGTCCATCAGCAGCATGCCTGGTGAGTGTCTGACGCACTGGCCCTGGAATGTCATTTTTTGACATGGGTTTAAATGATAAAATACCTAGACTAGATCATATTTCTGTGTTAATGCGCCAAAAAAATTGCATTCCAGTATCTTTGAACGCCTAAAGTTATGGGGACATTTGAGTTCATATTCATTTGTTGTTGTTGGTGGTGGTGGTGGTGGTGGTGTTGGTGCTGATGGTGGTGGTGCTGCTACTTTTGTTGTTACACACCGCAAGACCTCCTTGCTACTTTTGTTGTTGTTGTTGGTGGTGGTGGTGGTGGTTCTCCCGGTATACTGATATTTCATGCTGTGCTAAAAGGCTCTTGACTTTGTCACATCATCTCATGCGCAACACATTCGTCTTTTTGCTGTCACAGACACCAGTAACCCTGTAATTCTTTTTTACATACAGTTTAACGTGTTTGTCTTAGATACAAACTTCGCATCATTTCTGTATCATTTTACACATAAATGTGTTTGAAACACTTTGTCCAACATCACATTATTCACAGGGACCAAAATAGTGATATCGAAAATGAGAAAAGAATGATTGTCAATCAGGAAAAGATCTACAGTTTGCCTGAAATGTGAAATTTATTGAGATACACGTCTTTTATATCAAAAGCACGAAATATATGTAGACTTGTGTACGTGATGACAATACAAAGTCAACGGCCTTCTGGATCAACCTAATCTACACTACTGATCCTTTTATCCCAAAAGGCATAAGACAGTAGTGAATACTGAATATCATATTCAATTTTATCATCATACACATTGGAAGATATTGCTCTTTGGGTTTCGTTTCTTATTTTTATATTCCTTTATTAAGTTTATATGTAGTTACGTTGTTTTGCCTGCCCATGTATTTGCCATGTATATCGATATTTGATTACCCATATGTTACCATGTAACCTGGGTTTAAAAAAATGAAATTGAATAAACTGAAATTGAATTGACGACAAAAAAATACGGGAATTATACAAACAAGGAAAAGTGGGCCATAATACATTAGTCTATATCGTCAACAGACGAAAAAAAATCAACAGACAGAACAAAACCAAGATTCTACATAATAAAAAAAAAAATCGCCACCTCATGTAACCATGCCAACCATACTGTTTACGTTCAGGTAATGGCCGCCGCGTTTGACGACAAGCCGAGATGATCACAATTTAACTGAGATATCCACAGAAAAAGGAAGGTTCATTATTTGGAATTTAGAAATCTGTCTCACAATAGAAGAACTTCTTATATGATTTAAAATATTAATACCAGCTGAAAAATCTTAATCTGTACTCACAAGGCACAGTGATCTTACAGTTTTAGTGGAGCTTTCTTACTACAATCTTATTTATTGAGATATCGACAAGGAGAACCAGGGCATCTGAGTTAACTGATCATACTTTGTCACATTTGAATTTGGTAATCCTACGCATGGCCTAGTATTCTAACACCTACACGTTAACAAATGTTAAGACGTTTAGGCACCAGAATGTGAACATTTACATTATACTGCATCACAGTAGAAGTGAGACTAAAAACCACTTTTTTCTAACGATTTCTCTGGTCACAGCCGATTTTCAAGCTTCCAGAAATTGCAACTGGGAACACTCAGAAATCCTTCGTCCCCTCTGTAGATAGTTTTTCTTTAATTCTGTGAGAAAGACGCAGCATGAATGAGTGTGAGAGAAAGAGGAGGGTAAAATAATACTGGCTAGGCCATGTTAATGTAAGGGATTGAATTTCTGTATAATGGACTGTCTGATACGTTCCCGCCGTAGTTGGTACGTGCACAAGAAAATTATATAGACAACGATTATTTTTCTTCCTTTCTTTCTTTAAGCGGTGTTTCTCTCTCTCTCTCTCTCTCCTCTCTCTCTCTCTCTCTCTCTCTCTCTCNTCTCTCTCTCTCTCTCTCTCTCTCTCTCTCTCTCTCTCTCTCTCTCTCTCTCAGCTCATGTATTTATTGTGTTTTTCTTGGAGATGTTATTCTGTAATGAATATCACTGTGCAAGAGTGAAGTTAACTGTTTGGCTTATGCCTAAGAAAAATTTTGAACTTGGTTACATAGTCCGTATTGACGTATAACGCTGATTCCCACACTAAGGGAAGTTTGGAGGAAAGAATGCAATAATTTTAGTAACATGAAGTGGCCTAACTTCTCAAAGAAGTGTTAAGACTATTTTCTTCTGCTTTTGAGCTTAGAACCGGCAAAAAAAGGTCTGAACAACAGGATATCACAATCTGCATGTATGACCTACTCAATGGTTTTCTCTTTATTAGTTTCGCTGCATTGTGTAGTTCACACAAAGTATCCGGCTGTGGCCAACTGGAAAATAATTCTAAAAAGAAGAAATCTATAGTGGCGATTTTACACATGAAAAACCGGACGACTTGCTGATGGGCGTTAAGATTGCAACTATCACGACGCTAAGTCTGCAGACTTTATCTTCTCCATAGTCAGAATCTAACCCATTTAAAGAAGCGCAGAGGAAAACAGCAATAAAATTTAGGAAATATGTTCATATGCGTTTCATACCATTTTTTAAACAGATTAGACAATAATAAAGGTTTTATTTTTTTTGTAATGTGTTTACTGTGAAGGGAATATTGAAACATCAATTACAAACACTAGACTATATGCCTTCAATTCTTTGAGGAAACAACACTGGGTGGGTAAGATAGAGAACTGAATCCGAAGGTAGGACTCTTCACAGCCAGGATGACAGAATCGACAGCGCACACCGCATTGACTGAACTGAACTGAGCTGAGGTTTTATTTTCCAGACTGCAATAGTTTCAATAATGTGGAAAGCAAACGAAACAGCAATGCAATATCAATACTAACTGAAAAGAGGTTATTCTTCCTTCGATCTCAGGCAACTTCTGAAATATTCCCGGGAAGTTGCTTCCCTTACCGACCCAGATGTCAATATGTCTGTCCGAATCAAAACAACACTTCAGTTCGTGAATGCAGTTTCAGCAATTCCTGTCGATGAAAAATATTTCTTATTTAGGATTTACAGATGGGTTACAGAACTTCTCGACAAAAAAATCTGAGCAATTACTTTTTTCAATGTAATGCCACGAAGCTCTAAATAAGGGAACAATCGAGCCGTGTATGAGTACTCACGCGGAATATCTGGCAACGGACAGACTGATGAGGCTTATCGGGTTGTGAGTGAGTGAATGAGTGAGTGAAAGACACAACGAAAATGAAAGACACAGACGGATAGCTGCGGTAATGAGGCTTATCACATCATCATTGACTTCATTCGTGTGAAGATTCTGTGCTTGGGTATTTGCGAAACAAAGAACAGAACGCGTAGGACCGAAAGTGTTAGTGCTATGAGATATTGTCTGAACCTGAGTTATTTCATGCACAAAATTGGTGACAGATTTGGTCTCCCATTTCGTGCTCCATAATTACGAACAAGATGTAATTCACGAACTCCTCTATCTGCAGACAGGCATAAAAAATCGAACTAGGGAGGTATTCGCAAATCCTGAAGTAAATTTGATGGAGGAATTGCGAATGAAACTCATACCTCATGCTCCTTTGTCGCTGGGCACTAGCGTTAGGGTTAGGGGTAGGTTTAGGTTTACGGAGTGGGACTAGGGATAGGGTTTGGGTTGAACTAATAGGCGCAGGTTCCGGTTAGGGGTGTGAGTGTCATTCGGAATTCCTTCTAAATTTGATAAAGAATTAATATATAATTATAAAGTCTTGGAACAAGTTGCGATGACTTCGGTACGTCAGGTTCATGACTATGAAGCTATAACGTATCAATTACTTTATCTGTTATTGGCTCTAATAAATATGATTCATGGAACCAAACTGTTGTGTTTATGAACCATTCCCAGTTATTATGCGTGCAGAGTTACCCGGGCACCGCAAGCCACAATTCCGGCAATCATTACTTCCGCCCTCCACTTTACCACAGTCAGATGTGACTGGCATCTTTTACAGTCAGAAGCGAGATTTCATGATGCAATCATATTATTATGTTAGCTTAAAATAAAGTTGGCTAATGCAGAGCGATCTATTTCTGAGGTCATCATCGATAATGAATGAACATTCTGTCACGCTCTTTTTGGCAAAACCTTCGTATCACTGCGTACGAGAGAGAGGGGAGAGGGGGGAGAGGGGTAGGAAGGGAGAGGGAGAGAGAGGGAGAGGGAGAGTGAGAGGTGGGAAGCGGAGGGATAATAATACTATTAAAAAAAACCCAAACAATAATCAGGGAGGAGTTTTACCTTGTCATTGACTTTCTCCATCAGTTTCGCTGTGTCTGGCTGCATCCAACAGGTAAATACTTATTCCAAACAGAATAAATCCATAGTACCGACTTCCTCTCGAATGCACTTTTGTCTAGTCTAGTATCTCCGACAACACACAAACAATCCCAATGGACTTCCATCCATGTTCAGAATATTATTTCCCCTGCGCCATCTAAAACAGCTGACCTTCAAACAAATTTTAAAATAAAGACATGTCAGTCTGACATCAGCTCATGTCATAATGTGACATCTCCTAACCACCTACGACAAACTGAGTAAGAAGTACATGTATTAACACAAATCATACAACTGTGTATCTGAGAAACATAACAATATTTTTCTGACACTCTGACACAGTGATGTTTTTTTTTTCAAAGTCGATCTGCTGAAGTGTTATTCTTTTTTTCAAAGTCGATCTGCTGAAGTGTTATTCTTCTTTTTTTTTTCAAAGTCGATCTGCTGAAGTGTTATTCTTTTTTTCAAAGTCGATCTGCTGAAGTGTTATTCTTTTTATCAAAGTCGATTTGCTGAAGTGTTATTCACGGTGACAAAGATATCACATGGCTGATTCTGTTACTTTATTTAGTCTTATTTTATTACCATGGACCAATGACATGGGTTATTTTCCGTGAAAATCCGTGTCATTTTCAATAATATTATAATAACAACAACACTATATTCCATTGTAGAAGAAATGATATGGTTCTATGACGAAATAAAAGGCATAACCATTATTCTGCAACAACCATCTTGTAGGCTGGGTGCAATACCCCAATAAACGCCTAAATCTACATTTCACAGGGGGAAAGAAAAGGTCGCGTTTTCATAAAACTGCACGAAACAAAGCGATTCTATAGAATTATGCCCTACAATTGAATGCGGTGTAGCGTACAATGGAGTTCAATCTGCTAACTTAGAACTTACTAAGCTGCAGTTTACAAAAATCACAGTTTTATGGGTTTTTATCACTGACATAATCTGGTGCACGTCAGAGAATGGTTCAGGCCGGCAAAGACCATTAGCTCTTTCATTAGTCTAGTGATAGCTTGTGAAATGCCTGAAAAATTATGTGCAATATTTTCGCAGTTTCCTTCCGTGCCACAGAACTATTGAAGCCTGACCTGAAGACCTGAGGTCCTCACACAATACTTATATGTGCCATTTTATTGGCCGTCTAAAGCCATAAGAGCCTGAATTCCGGTCAATGTGACGTTTATCCGGATATTGCGTCCATTCAACGATCTGAAGAGTCCGTAAACGCACTGAATATCAAATGGCAATACGATCACAAGGTGAGGACACGAGCAAGGACTTGAAAATATGCATACAAAGTGCTGAAGACATGGATGGTTCTGGCCAATCGCTGCGATCTTCCGGATCTATTCAGAACATGGAGAATACATATCTAAAACCTAGAGATCTGAGGTTCTTTCCCAATACTTGTATGCGCCATGTAATTGACAGTCCAGAGCTATATGAACCCGAAGTTTGGTCAAGGTATTATTTGGCGGGGTACTTCATCCAAATCAACGATGTGAAAAGACTGTACAAGCATGAATGTGAAATGGCAATACGATCCTAAGGTGAAGACACGAGCCAGGACTTCAAAACTTGCACACAAAGAGCCGAGGACGTGGGTGATTCTTGCTAGTCGCTGCGGTCTCTCCAATCTCTTCGGAACATGCAGAATATATATCTGACACAATACTTGTATACGCCATGTTATTGGCAGTCCAAAGCCATATGATCCTGAATTTCGATCAGGATGTCGTTTATGCGAATGATGCATCCAAGCCACGATCCAAAAAGCATGTAAAAGCACTAAAATATCAAAAGGCAATACAATACCAAGGTAAAGACACGAGCAAGGACTTCAAAAATAAGCACACAGGAGGCTGAAGACATGAATGTTTCTACCTACTCGCTGCGATCTCTTCGATTTCTTCAGAACATGAAGAATACACGTCTATTGCTTAAATTTCTTCAAGTGGGCGGATGTTAAACATTATGATGATCGCTGATGAAAATCGAGACTAAATCCTATCGATTGGCCCGGTAATAAATTACAGATTTGAGTATTTAAGTCGAGTGTTTGTTGAGTGGTTAAGGCTGAACGTTTCTTGTTCACATTAACACACACGCATACGTACACTGCCACATCACAACATAAGGTAAAGGAAGTTCCATATGAGTGACATCAATTATGTCTCTCCACAGCGTGACCCTATGTCGTAACTGGAACAGGCAGTGCAATGAACGCATGTCGAATGCACTAACTACACAGTTTAAGCCAAGTAATTACCATGTCAGTCGTCTTGCCAATAACCGACCGACCGACCGACCGACCGACTCACTCACTGACTGAATGATTGACTTACTGATTAGCCAAATATGAAACGTGACTGACTACTCGGCTGGTTGGAGAGTACGTAGAGTACGTAGTTAACTACTGTACTTGTAAAAATGACAGGAAGCCCGTGCTCCTGGAACGTGGTTATTAGCGACTTATTCACACATATACACTCACGGATAGCAGCTCCTAAGATTCAAATTAAATAAAGAATAACTGCAATTAATCGCAATCGTCTTCGCGTACACTTTGCACCCTCCGATAAACAAAACACACATTCACTCAAGATGATCAAAGGTTGGACAGGGCAGAACTGACATCATATGAACACAGTTCGTGAACAGTTCAGTTCACGTGAGCTGATCCAAGCTAAATAGCTATCTGGATCTGAAATGCAGCTATTTTGGGAGCTTGATCTGAACTTTAATTTCTACCTAAAGTTCTGTTCAGTTCAGTTCACAACTACCTCGGAAACCAGAATCGAATGCCGATTTCTAAAACCAAGGGAATAAAACTAAAATTTTCATGGAACAGAACAAAACATAATTTTAGGGCATTTCCTTTAGTAAACTGAACATGATCTGAAGTTCCTTTTTTGGTGAATTTGCCCAATACTGATCATAGGTAAATCTTTCTACTTCGTATTCATCGCAGATGCTTTGGCAAGCGTTTATTATGCCCGAACAAGACTGACAAGATAATGGCAATTTGGACAGTCGCAACCAAAGTGCAGACGTTTTATTTGGCAGTTGAGGAAGGCAGAAACCACTCTCAGTTATTATGCGTGCACGTACGGTCATCCGGCTATCGCAAGACATAACTCAAGCAACCATCACTTCCGCTTTCTACTTTTTCATTGTCAAAGGCAAAATGGTTACCAGATGTGGTTTGTTACATTGGCATTTACTGACTGTACTATCTCTTACTTTCTGACGCGAGATTTGATGACGTTGTCACACTACTATTTTGTTTAAACCGGAAGTGAGCTTCGTAGGAGATGACCGATTAAGAAAGGTCAATTACTTCCGCCTTGGAGGTTACTTTTAAACCCGCGTCTGTTGACTGTTTGTAAGAAAGATCATTTGAATCATTAAAATGATTCTAAACACCACCGAATAATGACTTTTCTACATTAAATTAATTCCAGTCTATATGATCACTGATTTTCGTCAGTGACAGCAAATGAACCACTCCATAACCTGCATCATTTGTTATCATTATAATAATATTTTCTGTTAACTTTATTATTGTTTTTTAACTTTAAAGTCGCGTTTAATGTCTAAAATGGAGTTATTTGCGCCTAATTAATAACGCCTATAAAGCAGTAGCTTAACAAGCGGCTTATTAATAATGTAAGTTAATTATATTACTATCTTAAAAGTCAAGTGTAATGTCTAATAGAGCGTTATCTTCATTGAAAGGCAGTCTTATACACTATAACAGTTAGTAGTCCTGTGTCTGTGCTCAATCAGTGCCAGCGCATTTGGCGAAAATTCTCCGTTAATAATACATTATTATTTTAATCTATTTTTTGCTGTTCTAGCAAGAAAACATTATCATCTTCAATCAAAGCATTCATTTTAACTCCCATCTTCGAATAACAGATTCTGGGTGACCCAGAAACTTATGCATAGGTGTGGGTCCTAGCATGCTAGCGCATCACTAATCTCAAATACCAGAGAAGTGACTGTTACTAGACTAAATCTAAAGGTAAAAAAAGATGTACGTAGCAAACAGATCGACGAATCCGCCACAGTACGTGGACTAATTGTTTACATACTTTTCATACCATCTTAAAATGTTATCTCCATTCAACCAAAATAACTTTCAACTACAAATACAGTTATATTCAAAACATCTGGTGGTAACCACCGTCACAATTATTATGCATCTGACAGTGTACAGAATAGCACGGGATTCATTATACGCCAAAGAAGAAAGCCACTGCACTTAACAGACAATAAACTTGTAAAGGGTAGCTGGCCTGCACACAAGTCTACAACTAGATTGGAAACGCCCTGATACTAAGGATTCGCAATAACAGAAGTCTTTAAGAGCATACCTTCGTGGAACAAGTGTATCGCATAAATAACACTGCACATGAGGTAAACAGGTACGTTATAAAGATAAACCAAGAACAAACACACGAGCAAATATTGACCATAAAAAAAATTTGAGCTGAAACTCCAAACTTCTACAATCCGATGAATGATGATGACTCAAGAAGGCATCCTACGTTAGTAAAATACTGAAATTATCTTATTGCTACTATCAGAAGATCAGGTGTATCGAAACACCTGGCCTACATATACAGGTAAAAAGACCGAAAGTACACACACGGCTAACATTTCCGACACAATATCAAAGCGTACACACGTCCAACATTTTCGACTCCATGTGTAACGTTGTTTTTATCGCAACACACGGCACTCGACGAGCTGTCAAAGTCAGTGTTACAATCAGCTAGATGTTGTATGAAGCTTGTGGGCAATCGATAAAATGGGCCAAACTCTCAATAGTGTATATCTGTAAATATTAAAGGGCCGGTGGGAAGTGAAAATTAGTACCGTTTATTCTATGGGTGTGAGTAGCGGCTTCACAGCTGTTGCACGCTTTGGGTATAATGGGTTAATAATAGTGGGTAGTCGATTGAGAGTTTTTTGAATTTGTGTATCGATAAACAGGCACTGAATTGTGAAGGAGAAAAAAAATTAGAAAGAGAGTAGAGATAGATAGAGGAAAGGGGAGGAGGAGGGGGAGAGGGATCAGAACGGACAAGGTG
>JAWQUT010000342.1:8852-20218 GCA_033807755.1 Ellobium chinense
GGGGGAGGGGGGGTGGGATGGGGTAAAATGGATATGTTGCATGGGGCTTTAATGAATACGTTGTTTGGGAGTATTAATGGATACATGGTTTGGAGCTATACTGGATTAGTTGTTTTGCGGTTCAGACGAATAGATTGCACTTGGGGCTTTGAGTGCTTTGTTTTAGGACTTTAATCGATACACTTTTCAGAGCTTAAATGGGTTAGCTTTTTTAAGGCTTCAGTAGTTAACTTTTTTTTTAGTTTTTAAGGGATACGTTGCGTTTGCGCAGACAATGAAACTAATAGCAGTGTTTTCTCCAGGTAATTTGAGTTGGGTGCGACATTCTCACTGTCATACATTTGGTCGGGGAATTTGTAAATTTTGAGGTTTTTTCCTTTTAAGGATTTTTTTTTCTAATTCTCACCGGTTTATGGGCAGGAAATGAGGAGGGAATAGGCGCGTGTTCAGTGACTTTTGGGAGGAGGAGATTTTGAAATTTAAGGAGCAATTCGTGCGATCAAGTAGTCTGGAAAAACACTGCTGATAGGTTGCGTAATACATAAGAAACTTCTCCAACGAAAAACCTAACTTTTTTTCTAACCATTCTTGAAGTTCATCTAACTTTCACTAGGAGTTTTTGTTAAATAGGAGCCTGACTAAAGTGATCATTCCCCAGAGGAGACAGACGGAATGGCGGATGGAGATGTGGACTGACTCGCTCGAAGCTTTGGGACCAGAGGCCGCGGCCAGATCTATCCAAAGCAGACGCCACGCTTCAGGAAAGAGGAGGGACACGCCGGTCATCAACCCATGGCTGCCCATAAGGGTGGTACCATGTCAGATCCTCCTCACTTCGACGCGTGAGGGTCTTAGGATGCAACAGGTAACTGGACCATACCTGGAGCAGTCTCCAAGGGGGTTCTTTGTGTCTGTTCTCGGCACAATGCTGGCGACACGCTTCAAATGATAGTTGTCAAGACTGGTTGCGTTTCCTTCCACGAGGGCATTCTGACTACAACCGTATGGTCTGAAACTTAGGCGTTAACTATGCATGTGGTTGAATCATTTTGTTATACATGTTGACTGTACCGATTTTGTAACATGTGTTCTGTTTTTAGTCGACCTCATTCAATTGTGTGTTGTCTCGAAAAACACAACCAGTTGTACCTCTTGACTAGACTATGTTTGTCAACCATCGGAAAGCTGAACTTTCAAATGGTCTGTGAATTTACTAACTCAGCAAGAGTAGATCTAGGAAGGTAGGTTACATATCACCTTTTTCTCTGACGAAGGTTTACGGTGAAAGCAGTCATTCTTGTTCCATGGTGCTTGTAGATGATGTCGGATTTACTGATAGCTGGCTTTGACCCTTGGTTATTATAACCTTGGAAGACAAGACATTGCACGCTATGATTAACCATCCGTACTGTGTGCAGTTGGACGATGTTCCGGCAACTGGCGTAAGGAAAAAGTTGTGCACTCTTCCTAGTTGGTAGGGACAGCAAAAAGGTGACTCAGTTTGAGCAGAGGCTTCCTGTAGAAGTATCTGCTGCATGTCAAACTCTGATGTATAAAAAAGCACATGTGTATTAGCCAAACTGAGCGTCTATGATGGTAGTGCACAATATAACCAACCATCCGTACTCTGTGCT
This sequence comes from Ellobium chinense, assembly GCA_033807755.1. NCBI lineage: Eukaryota > Metazoa > Mollusca > Gastropoda > Ellobiida > Ellobiidae > Ellobium > Ellobium chinense. Next base: position 10,487 of record JAWQUT010000342.1, read on the forward strand.
GTTGGGCAATGTTCCGGCACCTGGCGTAAGAGAAAAGTTGTGCACTCTATTGAGCTAAGGGCATTATTCTACTTTTTGAGCACCATTAAAAAAAATAATGATAGTGCACAATATAACCAACAATCCATACTCTGTGCTGTTGGACAATGTTCCGGCAACTGGCGTAAGAGAAGTTGTGCACTCTGTTGAGCTAAGGGCATTATTCTACTTTCTGAGCACCATTTTTTTTTTAAATGATAGTGCACAATATAACCAACCATCCATACTCTGTGCTGTTGGACAATGTTCCGGCACCTGGCGTAAGAGAAAAGTTGTGCACTCTAAAAGATCTCACAATAATGATTATGGTTTTCGCTGAGCACCGAAAAAACAGTGAGAAATCTGGAAAGAGGCCATCCGAGAAACCCCTCTTGTAATTCTGCTGCGTCCTGAAAACGCTGGGTAGCATCAGAGCACACCGAACACTGACGTTGTGTATGGATCCTGAGTTAATAACTGCATAACATATTGTCGTTACCTAAAGTCGTTTGAATGTTGTTTTGTGGAACATAGTGAATTTAAACCGTTAGAGATGTCAGTAATGATCTGCTCTTTGAATTAGACAAATAATAGTTATACTAATGAAAATAAAATGACCAGAATGTACCGCTTCAAATTCTCAACTACAAAGTCCGTCTTGTGGATACCAGGCCAGTAGTCTTACCTTGAATTGTAAAAGTAGTGACATGCTCTTGAAGTGTTTTTCAGTGATTGGTCAGTATTGTTTTGTTAAACATCGATTTTTTTTTTTACACGTCTCCCATATAGGCCTGTCCGTTACGTCAATTCTAAGTTCCAACCACATGCATGGATCCAATACGCATTTTTTCGTCGGACCATATGCTTATAGTTAGAAATTGTGTCTTATGGTCGGGAAGCATATCACAGTCACCAGTCTGATAATTTTCATTTGAAGTTTGCCGTTAGCATTGTACTGAGTACAAACACAAGGATCACCTGGAGAATGTTCCAGGCTTGGTCCAGCCTGTTGTGTCCGAGGTCCTCTCACGGCGGAGTGTGGGATGGTCTGGCAGGATGCCACCTATAAGGGTAATATGGGCTTGATGGGCTGGGTGTCCACTCGCTCTTTCTGAAGGTGGGCGTTGTGATGGGGTAGATGAGCTGCATCTCTGGTCTTGGGGTTGAGAGTTATGTCGGGATACTTTCCTACTTGCCGGCCTGTCTGTCAGACTCAGTGTCTGTAAGTCTGTGTGAATGACCCTTCGTCTATCTTGTTTCCTCACTCCATTCCCATCCTATCCATTCCACTTTCCCATTTTATTCCACTCGCCCTATTTCCTCAGTCATTTCCTATCCCACCCACCCTATTCCATATAACCCCATTTCATTCTATCCAACCTCAGTCGCATTCCATCCAATCTCATCCCTACCATCCATCCCAGTCCACCCTTCCATCTATCCCATCCTGCCCTGTCATCCATCCCATCCCAACCTTCCAGCTAAGTCGTCCCACATTTCCATCCGCCGGTCCATCTTTCAATCCTTTCCAATCCTTTCCACTCCCACCCATGCTAATTTTTGCTGTCTTCAATGGTCCCACCGAACCTACCTAATAAGAAAATTTAGTCGTTCGCGGCGCTGTTACACAATTTTTCCTTTTCATCTCCTCATATGCCAGCCTTTGCTGGTGGAGTTTCCATCCCTCTGTCCCCTTCCTTTCTTTCTCTCGTCCTTTCTTTCTCTCGTTCTTTCTTATATCCTCTTCTGCCTCTTCTCTTCCACTCTCCTAATATTTTCTCCAGATCATATGAGTTTAGGGAAATACTTTCTCGGTGTCAAAAATTTGAGGGGGAGGGGGTGTGCTTCTTTTCTGTTTTTCTTAAGAGGGATCTCAGGTTTTTCTCAAGTTATGGGAAATCAGCATGCGTCCATTGTATTTTTTAGTGGAGGGGGAGGAAGCATTTTGAAATTTAAAGGATGAATTATGCGATTACGAGGTCTGGAGAAAATACTGCTCTTCAACCCATCTTTTCTTTATTTTACCATCAGGACATATTCCACCTGTTCGCCTCTCCTTCTTACACTCCTTCATCCTCTTCCTACTACTCTTTTCTCCACCCAGTTTTCCACCAGCTCTATTCTTTCCTCCACAATAGTCTCAAATATTGAAACAAGGCAAGGATAAAACAAAGAAATATCAGAATGGCACATGGATACGGAGGAGATTCTGAGACTTCATACAATCCTCTAACACAGAGGATCAGGCCATTTATCTGTCCTTGGCAATTGAGAATACCTTCCAAAAATGTACAGGCTGCAAAGACAGTCAAAGTTTAACAAAACCTAATAGTGCGGCCCCAGAGGAAATATTTTTACGTGGATCAAGTCATATCTACACAACAGACGTGCCAGAGTCAGGGGAAGCTTGTAAAGAAGCAAGGAAGTCCTTATATGAAACAATGTACCACAAAGAGGAGTCTTGTCACCAACACTGAATTACTTCATCTCCAGCCTGCCTTGGAAACTGAAAGCTTTTCGTGCAGCCTATATAATTTATATCCAACATAATTAGCATGTTCATAGGATGTCAAAAATTAAAAACGACAGCTCTTCATTTCTTGTCGTACATGAAAAAAACAAAACAAACACGCACTGACGTCCGGTGGAATTCAGGTATAAAGTCTGTTCGATATAAATGAATATTTTGCGTGCAGCCATGACGTCACACTTGCACTTCAATGGATTCCAGGATACCCCAGCATTTAAGACAATAAGAGGGAAGACCAAACTTGCTACGCTAGGAATGGCGTGCGAACAGCCTGTGAGACCTGCATCTCTCAGAGAGTACCGTAAATAATCAAGGCTAACAAAAGATAGGAATGACTTAACCGATGGACCACAGGGACAGCAGGCAGGTGCATGTATGCTCACAAGTGTGTTCCGGGCAAAAATGACAACTTCAATGCCCTAACTTGATAGAATCAGGTTGTTATCGTCCACGAGCTAACACAACAATATACATGTACTCGTACCATTGAACCAACGTCTGAGTAGAATCAAAGAAGTGGTATTCCCTTCCTGTCCTTTGTCTTCAAATGCCTCTGAATGGAACAGTATAGCAGATCCGAGAGGGATGTACCTACCACCCAACCAATTTTTGACTCCAAAACATTGGTCCCAAGCATCCAAGCCTAAACTCCCGGCACAAGATAAAGTCCAGAAACAAGCACTGGACATCATGAAAGGAGCCCTGAAATCAACATCATTTCAACTGGAAAAACTGACCACCATCCAACCAATGAAAGAAAGATGAACATCAGAAGCTTGCTGAAGGCAGGAACATACATGTTATATTGACAGAATCAAAGTCCCACCCACTGATGGACAGAATGGGAGACCTTGCAAGAGATGGGCTATGCCACAGCTCTTTCATCTATCAAACGAAACGACTTGAGAAGACGACACATCCTGGCTGGATGGATCAACATTAAAGCAGTCACGTGAGCCGTGGAGATTACCATCAAAATTCATTACAATGTTCATTTTTTAGCGCTGATTATCAGCTCCCGTTGGAAATCCTGAACATGTTATCCAGTGGGCTTCATCAACAAATAAATGGTATCTTCCAGAACCCATGAGCTTACCAGTCAGCTGAGCTTTGTTTTTCTCTTTGAATGTGGCGAACGTCTGCTGACATGATTGCTTTAATTATGTTCCACATAATTTTTAGCAGCTGACCTGTTTCGGACGGAGAGAGAAACGCATGTGACGTTTTGAAAACTCAGTTTCCAACTTTCGTTCTTGATCCGTCGGTTGAATTGTAACAAATTCAAATGCGCTCTAAGTCTACCGACAACTCAAACTTTTCGGCATCTCGACATGTAAACAATCCAATAAGAGTCTTTCAGAACATAGGTGGAAAGGCTTAGAGGGAAGAGAACACAAAACATATTCACCTGCTCGCTGATTTAAAACAAAAATCCACTCACTATTATCTGAGGTAAATGAAAAAGTCATCTGAAGTACGGGTATACATGAAATACATCCCGTATCCTCTATTTAAATGTAAGCAAAACAGTACATCTGTTATCTTTCTCATATTTATTCAAATAATTTTATAACTTTATATTAATCTAGTATGGAATACATGTATATTCTTAGAACCGCTGCAATTGCATCAAGCCTTACCTTCTTACCAGTAGCTAAACATCTATTGTACTTGTTGAGCACAATGTGAGATGTCACATCTTCCAGTAGCTCGTATGTAGCAGAATATTATCTTTTATGGTGAATAATTGTTCTTCTTTACCATTTCCTCAGAATATTTTCTCCTGCATGATGGTGAATTCTGACTACCGTAAACAACTCGGGTCAGAATGATACTATGTCAGCACTGTCTTTTCACTGAATATCAGTATACACATTAATTCAATTCAATTCTATTTATTAGCTCTTGCAGAGTTCTGCACCAGAGCAATGCAAACAAATGAAAAAAAAAACACATTTCAAAATGGTGAACATTTATTAGCTTTCATATTATATCACAATTTTATTTGCCAATAAGCTGCTTTATCCTCATTTTGACCGGCTGCGAGACATATAATATTCTATGGGTCAGATCTATGTAGTGTGCCTGAAAGAATACATTTATTTTATCAGCTTTTGCAAGGTATACTGTGAACTTACACAGATCTATCCTATATGCAGGATGACTAATCGTAAGGACATCCTTCACGACTGGCTGGTCATTGTTACCAGGCTCGCAGATTGCCCTACATGCAAATTCAAGGATGTCTGCTAATGCGAGATTCGACTGAGATGTTGTTGCTGAGGACTATGACACCTGCTGCTTGCAGATGAGTCAGAATGGCAAAGAGGAAGAGAAACCAACAGGCACGGGAGACAAAAAGACTCGCCAGGAACAACAGGTAGCTTTGTCAGCACCATCTAAGGCGTCGACTGTCACTTTCGGGTCAGAATGTTCAGCCACACAACTCTTCTAAGATCAGCTGTGCAAGGTATACGATGGATTGTAGAATAGTAAACTTGCCATAATAATACATGAGGCCATGCACACATTCACTTTTCATTCCTCCTCCTCCTCCTCTTATCCTCCTTCTCCTTGTCCTCCTTCTCTTCCTTCTTCTTCTTCTTCTTCTTCTTCTTCTTCTTCTTCTTCCTCCTCCTCTTCCTCTTCTTCTTCTTCTTCCAGTCTTTAAGCGCTGAACGTCATTAGAAAGGATTTGGACGGCCAAATAAGGTCATAATGACAGTGGATGGCGAGGGTTGGTGGTAATGAGGATAACGATGGTGGGGATGATGATAAAGTAGTAGCGCGGGGAAAGACAGGATATTGATGGTGGACCTTTTGTTCGAAAGTGGTCGTCACAGAAATATGTTTGATTGGCTAATAGACTAGTGGGTCTAGGTTCTTAGCATATCGATAACAAACTCGTTGCATTTATGAATGTTGGGAATATATATGTATTCAGATCTTTACCCAGCTCCTTCAATTGTTAGTTGCAGCAAATATCATAAGTCCTAATTGCCAGTAATGAAACTGGTGATATTCTAATGATGGCGAGAACATTACAACATATATAATATGTGTATATATAAGAAACTATGCACAGAAAAGTCACGGATTTCATAACAATAACATCTCCCGAAATCTCTGCTTACTTGTGCCCTCATTGTGACCTTTGACTTATTCCTCACACACACAGGAGCCATGCAGTGGTCCCAGATAGAATTTACTGTTTCCTAATGCAGCCTGGGACAATACCATTTGAGGAAGTCTCGAGCAAGTCCTAGCGAGGAAAAGCTCGTGGATCAGCAGCAAATGGGTGAGCTCACTTTATTACACGTAAACATTTCTCCGGCTGCTTTTCTTCCAAGAATATCATCTTCGTGCCCTTCTATTCTCTAGCCCCCCCCCCTCCCCTTTTCCCCGCCGCCTCCTCATTCCTGCACCTCTCCTTTTGGAACTTCTTTACATTGGAAGAAATTTTCCCATCGAAGATGTTCCTCCACCACTAAGACTGCTCTGAATGTCGTCTTATTTGCTGTTCCCAGACTGCTGCCCGTCTGTCCCTGCTTCCTCCTGACCTGAGACTCCTGCTCCTTGCGTGCACACGTATTTTGGGCATCTGCGCTTGTGTTTATGGGTGGCTATTTATAAATGTGTATGTTTGTGTTTATTTAAAATTGGTGTGTATGTTTGTGCATAAGCACCTTAACAAGTCATAAGTATTACCTATGTCATATTTCTTATGAAGGATGAGTATGTCATATTTCTTATGAAGGATGAGTTATTCTAAAATGTTCTGTTCTGTTATATTCTATTTTATTCGATTCTATTCTATTGTTCTGTTATGTTCTGTTTTATTCTGCTATTCTATTCTATTCTATTCTATTCTATTCTATTCTATTCTATTCTATTCTATTCTATTGTGTCGCAACCTCCATGAGTCTATTTTTTTCTCTCCCCAGCGCATATGGACCATCTAGAACTGACTGCCCATTAAGTACACTACTTCTGCTGCTACAATTGATATACAAAACACACTCACTCCTGCTCTTTGGTTTATAGGGAAAAAAGCACTCACTATTGCCCATGGTGAAAGGTAAAAAATAACAGTCATCTGAAGTACGGGTCAGTGAACACATCTTGTAATGTAATGTAAACCAAACAGTTCATTCGATATCATTATTATGTTATTTATTCAAACCAAATAATTAGATCTAGTCAGGACACAGAAGTTTATTCTTAGAACCACTGCAGCTGTACAGAGTCTTCAGTTCGTCCAGTAGATGAACGTCGATTGAACTTGCTGAGCACAATGTGAGAATCCAATTCGTCCAGTAGCTCTTATGTAGCAGAACACATGTCTTTTACGGTGACAAATTATTCTTTATCATGTTTCCCTCAGAATATTTTCTTTTGCGTGTTGGTGAATCCCTACTACTGTAAAGAACTCGGACTAGAATGATACAGGATCAGCACCATATTTTTCACTGAATTCAGTACACATATTACTGTAAGCTCTCATACTATACCAGTAGTTTTATTTGGCTCGAAAATGACTTTAAGCCTCGTTTCGTTTCAACAGGTTGCAAAACATAACTGTATTCTGTGCATCATCAGATTCATTCAGTGTGCCCCAAAGGACATATCTTTTTATCAGATTTCGCAGGGTATACTGTGTACTTACATCGTTCTATCCTACATGTAGGATGACATCCTTTACGACAGGCTGGCCATGGGTACCAGGCTCGCAGATTGTCCCATGCTCAGATTCAAAGATGTCTGCTAATGTGAGATTCGACTGGGATGTTGTTGCGGGGGACGGTGACACCTGGCGGCAGACTGCGTACAAAGGAGTCAAGAGTGGCACAGTGAGAAAGAGAAGCCAACAGGCACGTGAGACCAAAGAACCCACCGGGAAGAACAGATAGCTACGTCATCAAAGTCTCCTTGCCACAGCAGCCATTGTAACTTCAGGGCACATCACATTAGCGCATCAGTGGGCCACAACTCTTCCAAGATCAAGTGTACAGATTATTGGTTCTAAAAGGGTAAGCTTTCCATGTGGCCTGCACACATTCACTCACTTTCCCTTCCTTTTCCTTTTTCAGTCTTTAAGCACTGGACGCCACTGGGAAGGATTCAGACAAGACAGGGTCACAGTGACAGTGGTGGTGGGAGTGGGGGTTGTGATAGTGATGATGGTGATGGTGATGATGATGATGAAAATAACAATGCATTTTGTAGATCTTGTATCCAAGATAATGCCTCCTCACGCGACTCCACACTATTATTTCCCAGCAGATCCGATCACTCTAGGAATTTCTCAATTCCCTGAGGAGTTTACAGTGCCGCTGTCATTTGAAGGCGCTGACCACGAGCACTCTGACAATATCTTTCACTGCCTATGGCCACGTACCCATTTTACAGACGGATGGACTGAGGAAAATGTGGATGAAATGCTTTCCCAGGAGCTTTCAACACGACCACAGTCGGGAATCAAACCCAAGACCTTTAGATTTTGGAGTCCAAAGCCGCATGATGATGATGATAATGATGATGATGGTGATTTTTATTTTCAGTAACCTGAGGTGTGATCACTTTTGATCCCAAAATTCGGAAAATTCTGTCCATATATTTTGTAATATCTTCACTTTGGCCATAGTATTCTAAGTATTGAATGGCATTTTTTTAAATTAACTTCGCTGGTTCGGATGAAACATTCTGATTTTTTTATTAAGTCTTATTTCAAAAGATGATGATGAAGATGATGATGCAATCGTTGCACGGGGAGCGATGGATTATTGACTGAGCGCCATAATTTGTTCGAAAATGGTCATCACGGAAATAATAGATGTTTTGTAATGGCGTTCAATATATCTGTTAATTGACTGAATAGTTCGTCTTGGTTCTTGGCACATCCACAGCATACGTCGTGCACTTACGAACGTATTATATTAATATTCAAATCTTTACCAAACTCCTTCAGTTGTGAGCTGAAGCAAATATCACAAGTCCTTATTGTCAGTAATGAGACTAGTGATAATCTAGTAATGGCGAGAGCATTACATATACTGTATATATAATACGCCTACGTGTATAAAGTATTTTGATTTGAAAGTCACTTGATTTCATAGCAATAACATCCATGTAAATGATCCAAAATGTGCGGTAAGGTGGGCTCACATTGTGACCTTTGAATTTTTTTCACAAACAGGGTGGCCATGCAGTGGTACCAGAATGATATACTGTCTTCTTCTGCAGTCCTGGCTAGTATCATTTGAGAAACTCTTGAGCAAGTCTTAGCCAAGGAAAGTTAGTGGATCGGCCACAAAAAGTTGGTAAGTGTATATTATTATTATTGCATTAGAAGTTTTCCATGGAAGATATTCTGCCACCATGTAAGCTGTCGTGAGAGTTGGTGCTCCTAGACTGCTGTCCCTCTACGCCTATTCCTACCTGACCTACGACTCCTGCCTTTTGTGTGTGCACATGATATAATGGGGGACTGTGCGCGTATATATGTGTATGTTTATTTATAAATGTTTTAAGTCCGTGTATGTACAAAATTGGTGTATGTGTGTGTAGTGGATGCATCTTATCTGGTCATGTATTATTATCCGTAGAGGTGAGGTGAAATGTCCTGGCCAAGCCATATTTCCTGTGGAGGACGAATAATGTTATTCTATTCTATTCTATTCTATTCTGTTCTGTTCTATTCTATTCTATTCTATTCTATTCTATTCTATTCTATTCTATTCTATTCTATTCTATTCTTCCGCAATTTTCATGTGTCTGTTGCTTTCTTTCCCCAGCCCACATCGACTTGGCTTGGAACTGACTGCACATTGGCTGCACCACTCCAGTTAATAGTCGTGATGTGCTTTTTTGCTTCGGTTCCTGTGGTCAGTCATTTCAAGCACAGACTGGCAATGTGTTCAGCATGTGCGGCTGAATTCATACAACCAAACAGCAGTCCTCAGCATCACGTTTTCCACGACTCGGGCCCTCTGCACTGTTGTTATAGGTAAAAGTACAGTATACTTTTTATGTTAACAAGGAATTACCGGCATAGTAAGGTAGACAACGGCTAAAACGAATATAATTAAATCCCAACAGTACTGTTAAAAAGAAAGTAAACAAGAAACCCCATTCATTTTTCTTTTTTGACTTCTCTATCTAAATCGAAAATCTGTTTAAACCTA
>JAWQUT010000342.1:20413-43407 GCA_033807755.1 Ellobium chinense
TGTCTTCCATGACCAAAAAAAAAAACTTCTGGATATTTCATGAGAGCAGCTGCCATGTAACCACTTCTACTGGGATTACATACATAATGCTAACAATCGCGATGTGGACTTGTCTCTTGTTGGATATTAAAGTTGTCTGTTCAAGCATTATATATGAAGGGCTTCATGGCAAAACGCATTATACACCATTCGGGGGTTGTGGCAAAACAGACCAGATTCAAAGCATATTTTATGTGAAAAGCGAAATATAAGTCTTAAATAATATAGATCAAATGTCCTTCCATGGAATGGAAATATACATGTATACTAAATACTCCTACTGCTACATGAAGTATGTGGAATAAGCTAAAAATTCATATTGGTGGATAACGCGTTTTGCCATGAAACCCTTCATATATATATATATCATGGCTATTGTTGTGCTGCTGCTGCTTCACTAATATTTGTGTCATTACTCCATTTGGTGTTGTTGGAGACAATTCCCCTACATTGTTAGTTTATGGTGTAAAACACAAGAGTTATGACATCACTCATCAAATAAGGTATACACACGTTTATTGCTGTACAAAGAAGTCATAAGTGTGTACAAAGAAGTCATAAGTGTGTACAAAGAAGTCATAAGTGTGTACACAGAAGGCATAGGTGTGTACACAGAAGGCATAGGTGTGTACAAAGAAGGCATAGGTGTACACAGTCACATAATGATAATAATCGTTGGATGTTCATAATCCAATAATGATTCTATAGTCTATCTATGTTAATAACTCTGTAGTCACACACTAATGCTACAAGGGTGTGCATGCAGCTTTTATATCCTTGGCTACAGTGCCGGTCATTGGCTGGACTCGTGCACCATTCCAGAAATGACGCTATTTGTATAAAAGGGAAAGGGGGTTGGACGTCTACCCAGGACGCACTATACTTGGTCGGGCTAGTATGACCCTTGTTGTGTCGACCCGACTCAAGCCACTAACCTGACAACTATATTTACAGTGATCTTTTTAGAGCGAGCCAATAACCTAACTATTACATCACCCTCTGGTACGCAGAAGTCATTGCTCCTGCTATGATGACACAAAATCAACAAAAAATCAACCCTACCAAACGAGCTATCCTAACTGCTATTTCTGAGTGGTACCAACAGGGCAAAAAAAAAATGCGTCATGAAATGATCACAAATCTAGCAAGGCATCAAAACATTAAACAAAAGGACCAAAGCCAACAAAAATGTGTTAGGGTGTCATTAAATATACGAACATTCAAAACAAATCATGGACTTCATGCATTCAATCCTAAAATTGTAAGACTAAATGAACATTCACACTTTCTAGACACGTAACGGCCCAGGGTGTCAGACTTTATAGATGAAAATTTTTGCTGGCCGTTAGATAAATGTCCTTAGTCTATTTAATAACAATAAAAATGAAATCAATATCAAAGAATTACTATAAAAAATCGTTAGGTGTACACTACAAACCATGCTAGAACATGCGAGCATTTCGGAAATATCATATTTTGTTTCAATGAAATGCTGTTAATCAGTAATCAGTTCCCCTGAAGGGCTAATCCTGAAATGTGTAGCCTCAATTTTCTTCTTCTTATCAATCAATCTGAATCATATATGTGTTGGACGAACCTTATTATGTTTCATTCAGAGGCATCAAGGCACCATAGTATTAAACATCTAATGTCAAATAAAATACATGCACATAATCTATATTAATAAAACGCTTCAGCCAAATTTGTGTCACAGATTTCTTGAGAACTACGTAACGTAAAAACATGCGGTTTTCACCTAAATTCGTAGAAAAATACACAAAAGGTAACTATACACATCAGTCCTCTGTTGTTTTTTTTTTACCCTTTTTTTAGAAAAAAGAATGTGTATAGCAACGAAATACAATCTCCGATAGATCTTTTCAATCTGCCCGATTCGCAAATCGTCCAACTTTTTCACGGAGTCTAATGCATTCGTTTGTGATGCCTTTCGGTGTACTAGGTATTCTTTCCCCGCTGGTGCGTTGCCTGCCTGCCCATTTGTAAATTGGGGTGTTAGTCTTGTCTATTATAAATGAACATTGATCATGGTAAAACAATAGGATACAAGAGGTAGAGGAGCACGAGAGACTCAAGAGGGAAATCGAAGAACAACGTTCTGAGACTAGAGAGAGGAATAGGAAAGGTTAAGAGAGGTCAGGGAGTAGGAGCAGAGAGGCAGCTCAAGGTCGACTGACCCTCTGACCCTAATAAATTTACGGAGAGAAGGAACCAGCAGGCAAGGTGATGATGCAATAATTAGTACAACTAAGATAAATAACATTGTAAATCAGGTCCCGAGAAGGTGAAGACAAGGCGAAGATAGAAGAGGACTGGCAAGTGTGCCAATGGAACTTATGAACGAATCAGTGCAGGGATGTACATTACTTATAAACATGCATTACTTAAAACATTAATTAATGAATTGTTTATATACAAGAAAACGACATGATAATGGTTATTATTACACATACATAAATAAATGTATCTTCAAGACTAAACGAACCTAAAACAAAAGCGTGCAGAATAATCATATATACAAGGGGGTGGGTAATGGAGGAAAAGGGGCAGGGGGAAATGGGAGAAGGGAGCGAGAAAACCCAGAATTGAACAGTTACAATGACGTTATTTATGGCTTCTAGCCATGACAAAAGCTTCAGTACTTGATAACTGTTAAATGTTATGTGACCATGTCACTTGTCAGCATCATTTTTTTTTTCATATTTTCCATAATATCCATTCTCATTCATAGATCTGTGTCCTGTTCTCAAGTCTTCCGAACCAGTCCAGATTCTACCTTGTACAAATTATTGTCTCTACGAAAATTATCCAGTGGGTACCACTACTTTTCAGACGGGAGATATATAATATTATGTACAAAACAATGCTCATTTTCGACCGTGTACTGAGGACATGCTTGGAAACAAAATTCTTGAAAACAACAATCATGAACATACATATTTTTCAAGTACATTCTCTGGTGTGTTTGTATATATTATGTAGGCCCTATGTGTTTGGTAACAAATATAGTCTAATTATGTATACATCGCTGAGCAATTTGATAATGTTGTAAAAAATGTGAAATCACAATAGTGTTCAGAAACAGCTGGTCAGCGGACTTCCCCCGTCAAAACAAGAAGTCGAAATACGTGGCCAAATGTTTAGAGTTTAGCGAACGCTGATAGCTATGACAGTAACCAGTATATAGAAAATGTGCTAACAATGTGGTGACATCCAAGATTGTGAATGCATTTCAGTAAGAAGCGTCTGTGTTAGAATACAATAGATACAGAGTACTGAGCGAGGTAATAGCTGTATAGAAAGAGTGTTTGAGCAAACGTGTAAAATAAATGAGTAAACGTGTAAAATAAATGAGCAAACGTGTAAAATAAATGAGCAAACATGTAAAATAAATGAGCAAACGTGTAAAATAAATGAGCAAACGTGTAAAATAAATGAGTAAACGTGTACAATAAATGAGTAAACGTGTACAATAAATGAGTATCATTTAGGTAGGAATTATGTATAAGTACATTTGTCTGAATAAATGTTATTCATATACATCATCATTAACCTTGACCTTCATGTATCAACGTGCAGTAACACGTGCAGTCATTACAAGACATAATACAGTGAGAATATAGTACCATTTTCTAATTTTCCCAGTAGTGTCTCAGGACTCAGCAGTTGTCCCGAATCTATCGCAATTAAAGATAATGAAGGGGAATTACTTCATGTGGGATATGGGGTTGAAAGGGTAACCACCTGCCGTCTAATGCATCACAGTGATCTGAAGAGAGATAGACTAGTCAAGATAGGGCTGCTGCAAAATTCTACACAGTCCCAGAGACATGATGTCAAAATAAATCCTGACGAATATGGCATGTCGGAGTCAATTGTTCGCAACTATATTTACGGTGATCTTTTTAGAGTGAGCCAATAACCTGACTATTATACTATTGCTCAACTTTTGCCATTTCATTCTTAGTTCATTTATCTTCTGCATCTGAGGAAGGACGCCAGTCCGAATTTTTTTTTTTTTTAAATTTTTCAAATTATTATAGTTTTCTTTCTTTGCTTATTTATATTCAGTGAATATTAATGCTTTGTAAATAGTAATATGGGCAACTGTGTTAGAGTTTACATTAGAACATCGCATTAAATTACCAAGAACACCTCATTAAATGACCAAGAACACCGCATTAAATGACCAAGAACACCGCATTGAATGACCAAGAACACCGCATTGAATGACCAAGAACACCGTTGAATGACCAAGAACACCGCATTGAATGACCAAGAACACCGCATTAAATGACCAAGCACCAAGACAGTGTGCAATACTGGATCCTTGGAGACTGAGCGCATATGGACTAAGTACAAGAAAGCTGTGCTCGTAGGCATAAGCTATACATTAGTTAAGGTACCGTTTTCAACACAGTGAACAGTAACGTGTTGGGAGCTTTTGGTGGTGACCGCAGTGCGCTAATAACGTAAGGACTATATATGCATGAGGCCACTGATCTGTTCCTCCTAATCCATAACAACATTAACGTTCTTTTTCTTCTACTTTCAGGCTACAAGATAACTGCCACAAGCAAAAAGCAGCGGAGCGATGACACAGGTTATGCGAGAAAAGATGGCCACGTGCAAGAAAAGAACACTTTTCACAGACAAAGTGCGCATTTTCTTAAACCTATTTTCATTATAGTGCTCCAAAGAAGTGTAAAGGCCACTTCCACAGAAATAAATGTAAAACATTTGGCGGTCCAATTAAAGAAAGCGTCGGGAGTCTCAGACCAAGTTTTTGCACCAGGTACAAAACGTGATTTTTTTTTTTTTGGCAATAATGGTCGAAACTTTTTTTTTTGCACTATCACATTAACATTTTTTATCCACCTCTTCTAGAAGTTTGGCTTCGTAATTCTGCATATAAATAGACTACGTTTAATGAAAAGCGAGTGGAGAGAAGAGAAAGTAACATTACTGGTGAAAAACACATTCCTGAACTTTAAAGTCATTTTTCTTAGTTTTAAGACGCGTCACGTCCGGGAACTTGAGACAAGCTGTCTCAGCTTCTACTGAAAATAAAAACTTGAAATAAAGAGCATACTGTTTAAAAATAAATGATAACAACAGGTACAGTAGTGTCTAAATTTTGATCATGGTGAGAGTTTTCCTGGACCGCCACACAAATGTCTTTCTTTTGTTGATCAGAAATCCATTCATTACTCATTACGATTAAATTTAGACAGGTTTTTTTTAACTGACATCAATTCTTTCTGTATAGATGAAAGTTGGGGCTAAAGTGGAAACACCCGTGTTTCCAGAATCCAAGGAAGTTCCTGTGGTCATTATAGTCTGACAAAGTCAAAAGCGTTCGTGACTGTTTTTCGTATGGAAGTCTGCAATGCTGAATTGTGGATAGCTCAGGGAGCATAACTCTAGACGAGTCAAATTTTCAAGCATCTTATCTCCCTTGATCGATTTCCGAAGTACGCCTATTCGATAATGCCTCATGAAACTATCTCAAAGTGCCTTGTGAGATAGCTGGACATCCCATGAATCAGTTTAAGAAACTAGACTAAAATTGGCCCTTGACTTCTTTTGAGCAATATAATATAGAAATATAGAATATTTCTATATACTGACAGAAAGCTCATTCTTCAAAGATGAGATTATTTATCAACGGACTGAAACAGACCCACTTTTCTCACCTTCATTATGTGCAATATTCGTGCCTCAATTTGGAAGTTTTGTTGGAGAACTCCTAGACATTTCAGAAGATTCTAATCATCTATCTAATCAGGAGTACAACTGCTCATACTCGAAAATTGTCAGCTGTAAAAAACTTTTTGATTTTTTTTCCAGTAATTTCGATGAGATTTCAAGAGGAAATTGCAAATTTGACTAGATTTAAAAACAAACTTGCAAATTTAAAAGGATCTTATGAAGCAAATCCAAATTTCAGGGGGATTTGAGGAGGAAATTGCAGATTTAAGAGGATCTCGAAAGAAAAATGCAAATTTAAGTCCATTTACCAAGGATTTTGTCGCCAAAACAGATTTTGGGAGCTCCTGGACTTCCAGATGGGCGCATGAACCATGATGTTGTGATATCTGGACAGCTTTAGTCAATAAAATTGACGGGGGATAATTTTTGAGGCTGCAGGAGCTGTGTGGTGTAACTGGCCCTGCTCCGGAAATAAAAGTCATTGATAGGGATGGACGGGCGGTTAGAAATAAACAGTGGGGTGGGTTGTTTTGTTTCTTCACTGGTTGAATGGTTGATTGAATGGTCTGTTTATTTGGACTGACTTGAAAACTGTCTCACAGCAGATCAAAATGAGGCCTAAGTTGTGTTTTGGATAAAGTGAATTTTTAGTGTGATATGAAAACTTAAATGTGTACTTTTCATAAAGTGGAAAAATGTTTGATCTGCAGGTCTTCTGGCCTGGGATATAGACTAGTCTAGTAGTTAAAAGTGACAGAACGTCACCTAAAAAGTATTCTGGGAAAATCGTGACTGCAGTACAATTTTATACTATGAATCATTTCCGTCACAAAAACTCAGTTTATCCACAAGTACTGATCATTTGCATACATAAAATCGATGTTTTTGTTTATTTAGAAATCATTTTGATCTGTGGCAGAGAAATGGAGTGTCGCTTTCGTCCCCCTCCTCTTCTCGATCTTCTCCCCACTCTCCCACTCGCTCTTTCTCTTTCTCACTTTTTCTCATTCTCCTTCTCACTCTTTCTCCCTCACTCTCTCCTCTCTCTCTCCCACATGCACACACATATGAAGGCACATACATCTTAAACAAAATCAAACCCTACATTTTTTCAACGACTTAATGAATGGAATCATTTCAATCTTTTGCAATAACTTTATTACAGTGGAAATCGGTTAAATCGAAAGCGAAGGAAACTGACAAATCATTTCTAATTTAGCTAATCTCGGATGTGTCATTGTCAGTACGACAGAATATGAAAAAGGTAGTGCACCTCCATGAGTCAAGTACGCTGTTATAGTACCAAGTGCACAATTGTATGCATTCACAGAGACTTGTAAAATTTTATTGGCATTGAAAAAGTGGTCTGTAAAATTAATAGCCTATACCACTGAATGAATGATACCAGTAGGTGAAGAGTTAACGTTAAGAAGAGAAAAAGGATGGGCTGGGCGTGCTTTCTAGCTTTACTTTGATTTGCAGGAATAGTTTCAACCCTTCAGTAGCTTACCACGGAAAAAAGACTGGCATAAAAATAAGATGAAGATGAAATCAATTTAATTCAACCTGCATGGAATATTTTAAATGCCATACAATGTTACAAATTTCATTCATGATAATGTTCACATGCACAATTATGCACACAATATACTACAATAGTGTCACAAATCAAATTTATAACATAATCATTGTCAGTCGCCGTTGAACAATGCTCTGATACCACTGGCTCGAATCTTAAAATCGCACTAACGAAGGCACGATCCGTATCTCTCTCATGGCCACTGTCTGCGAAAGGAAACGCACTTTTTTCACTACCATCTATCGTTTGATAAATCTCACGCTAGCAATAATTATACTTTTCATAGTCGCGACTTGTCTCGGTCAGATAGTATTAACCGCGAGGATCAGGTCGTTACGGGCAAATATAGGATGACTGAACATGGAGACAAAGTTGGGCTTAAAGATATTCAAGCCATTTAAACGATAAGCAGTCGGCTTACAAAGAGTACAATATATGGGAACCTGCGAGACTACGAAAAATTTTCGGATACAACGGCTTTTCGAATAAAACGGCTACTGTTTAACAGACTTCCACTGTTCGTAGACCTTACTTAGTGAGCTACGGTGATCACGTGATTCTCGAGCTACTTTTGGGTCGGGACAGGGTGCTAACTTCTGGTTTACTATGTTTTAATTAATATAATGGAAGGGAGAAATCTTCAACTGGCGTTGAGACAGACATTTTCGGATATGGATAATTTGTGAAATTGAGCAACACAAGTTTGAGGAAAGAGAAATAATATATTTATTTCTTTTCATGTAGACTAAATTTTATTAATGATTAAATTAAACGTTTTAGTGGTTAAAAAGAGGAGTGGTCGGGTGAAACATGGGTGCCTTTCTAGACAGCGCTCAGTTCTTCAAATTATGATGTGTGTTTACACCGCAAGATAGTTCATTCACAGCGCTGCACGACAAAGTGTAGTGTGCAGTGTTGTTGTTTTTTTTTGTGGATAAATATAGCGGGCTACACACCTTAGGGTGGAACCGATAGGTTTAACCAAAACGCAACAACTTCGAGTAGAACCGATAATGTGTATGAAAAACTATAAAAAAACCGAAGGCCTCAAGTCCAACCATATATATATATATACACGGACGACTGGTTGTCGTATTAAGTCATGCGAGGTCGCACAACATGACACACTATATACCACTCAACACTAATTTTATACTTTTATTTGTGAATTCACATTACAACATTTAAAACATGTTTTGAACATGTAACTATGAACACTCGCAAGATTGAGAAGAGTGTGAAATCTCAGATCATGAAGGAGACGCCCTTGTATGGTAATATTCCTGGTAGTGGTAGTCATGTCCAGGAGGAATTAGCTGGGGTTGAATTCAGCTCTTATAGTAGTTATAGGGATCTAAACTTTTGTCCCAAATGACAGGACGGTCTTCAATTGCGGAGATGAGGATATATCAATGTCAGTGTTTTGATCAGTCGTTTTTTGGTGTTTTTTTTTTTTTTGGTTTGGGAGAGAGTCTGAAAAGTGCTGATCAATTCGACAGTGTACGAGGACCTAGACTAGTTTTTTTACAAAGGAAATGCGTACTCTCTGCATCGCACCAGATGGTGCAATCGGACGACCGCCAGTGGGGAAATTTTTGTTTATGTGACAAAGGCATAAACCTGCGACCACGCACGACCAGTGTGGTATGCTCTAGCAAGTCTGGTGGTTGACTGCATTCGTACGACTTCATACGACAGCCAGTCGTCCGTTTATACGACTAGTGTGTCACCGGGCTTAATGTATTGAAGACGAGAAGAGCATGCCCTAACTAGGTCCTGCTCGTTCATTGTGTGTGCTGTATGTAGGCCTACCACAATCGTGCATTAGTCGTGGTGCAACTTTCTCACAGAGAAGATCTTTATAGTACACTGTAGATTGCTAAAATATTGTCAAAATCTTCCTGACATTCTACCATATCTGTTTTGCAACATTTCAATCTAGGTACAGTACTTTGTCTTGTATACGTTGCCCTTTGCCTTGTATACGTCGCCCTTTGCCTTGTATACGTCGCCCTTTGCCTTGAATACGTCGCCCTTTGCCTTGTAGGCTAAACACGTGTGTTGTGGATGACAGGTGCGACTGTCACGTTGGCAGTGGTAGTTTGAACGCAAGTCAAACCCACCTGGTTTGGAGTGATGGTGTGTAGCCCCCTATAGAAGTGGTTATTTTTTTTTAAAAACACGTCTTTCATTCCCTGCGTCACAAGTATGACAATGCACATTCTTCCAACTGCAAAGAACAAAAGCAGGTTAACCAAAAGCCATAGAAAGCCAATAAAGATGATACATACCCGAATAGTAAATTGACACACAACCTAATAGCGAGCTCTGAGTTGATATATACAGTATATATCTACTTGAATAGCGAGGTCTGAGTTGTTTACCCGAATAGCGAGGTCTGAGTTGATATAGTCTATATCTATCTGAATAGCGAGGTCTGAGTTTGTTTACCCGAATATCGAGGTCTGAGTTGATATAGACCATGTGTGTCTACCCGAATAGCGAGGTCTGAGTTGATATATATCTACCCGAATAGCGAGGTCTGAGTTGATGTTTACCCGAACAGCAAGGTCAGAGTTGATACATTACCGAATAACGACGTCGGAATTGAACATAACCTCATACTCATAGCGAAGTCTGACTTGATAATTGATAACCAAACAGCAAGGACTGACTTGATTTAGCGAGGTCTGACTTGATTTTATAAACTAAACCGCGAGGTCTGAGTTGATACATATCCTCCAAGCGACGTACCTGAATGCAAAGAGCATAAAGTCGGTTAACCATAAGCCATAGAATGCATATATCCCTTTCAATGTGTTTTCCATACGTATCTGGTATTTAAAAGGAGTGATGATATTGATTTTGATTGTAGTCTTTCCATTCAGAAAACTATGTAATGATCATAACTTGATGAAAATATGCGTTTAATGTGTTTAAAAAGATAGTTCTCTATTCACAAATGTGCAGGCCTACACTTGGCAGAAATTTCCGTGAAATTGATGTGCTGTATCAACAGCATGATGTTCGCTTCTGAATCTTACTGTGTTACCTGTAGCTTTCTTTGCTTAAAAAAAAAACTTTTTTCGAATAAACACGGCGTGCTTCAGGTAGGGTTCGTTGCTATTCAGGTAATATCGCTAATCGGGTATATACAGCTGTAAAAGTACAGAGTACATCATGTATACATCGGGAGATGTCCTGAAAAGCGAGGTCAGAGTTGTATAGACTAGACCCTAATAACAATTAATCAGAATCATGATGTGTATTTGATGTGTTTTCCATTATATGTATTCGGACTTGAAAGAGAAGGATGAACATTTTGATATGGACTCTTTTTCTCTGCATTATTACGGGCTAAAAATGGCAAATCAGAATATTGCGGCCATATTTGGAAATTTTAATATCGGTAATTAGTAATCATGGCTTTATAAAGACGGGACTGCTATGTTAAAGTAATGACTCTTGTTTTTTCCAGTTTGAACATGGCAATAGTTTCATTGAAACTGATGTGAGGAACAGAATGTTAGTGCACTGTCCCCTCTAGAATCTTGATGTTACATATTATTTCTTTGCTGTTATTTGATTTCGTTATGATCCGTGTCCATGTCACTGGACAGTGTTTCGGCGATGGAAAGGATCATTTAAGTGAGAAAACTTACTTCGTTTTGTGCGATGTATTTCATCGAAATACCTAACCGACAAATATATAATTATCTTAGAATGAAATACTGTACATCAAATATTTTTAGTTAAAATATTGATAAAACTTGCGGAATATGTGTCGAGTACACACCATGCGATTCAGGCACATCGCAACTCAGTCAAACTCCCTGTTCGTGTATAATTTACAATATACATCTCTATATATTACTCTATTTTATCCATGGCTGGGAGAAAGAACAGCTGGGTGGATATTTGATGTTGGCAATTATTGGGGACACGAGAGATAATGAAAGGCGTAAATTCAAATGAGTAACCTTTAAAAAAAAAAGGAATAATCCATTTCTCAGATTGCACATATACCACAGCTGTGCAGCAGTTTATTTCGTCGTTCAGAACTCGAAGCTCTAAACGCACTATCCATTTGGACGAAAAATTAAGATCGATCTGCTATTCAGTGGTATCACTGTACAGTATGAGCGATAAAATGACTGGAAATGATCATGTGATTAAAGTCAGAAAACGCTTATGAAATACCACACAAGCAAATGAAGGGCTCCGTGGCAAAACGTCCTATACACCATCCGAGGGGGTATGGCAAAACAGTCCAGATATAAGGCATATTTTTGTTTTTGTGAAAGGCGAAATTTACTTCTGAATTAATGTAGACCAAATGTCGTTCTATGGAGTGGCAATATGCAGGTATTCTAAAAACTCCTACTGCTACATGAAGCATGCAAAATATGCTAATAATTCAAATTGGTGGATAGCGCGTTTTGTCATGCAACCCTTCAAATATAATATCAGAATGAAATGTACACAGCAAACACATTCTTACTGATTTAAGTGACATGAAAAAGTTTACCCTAAGTCAAATTAAACCCAAAAGCCACCAAACTACACATGTACAACATCATTACCACTTGCATATTAAAGATAAACAAATGTCAATTGAATCTTTTAGGCTCTTAATCCAGCTTCTCTGGGGCGATTCCGCACAGTCTGGTCGGATATTCTCCTTCGACCAGGAAGTGCCTGAGAGGTCCAGGATGCCGAAAGAAAGCGATTCCTGAGGCGGCGCAGATGAATAGCGATAATGTGTCTTAGTTGTCGCCCTTGGTCTTCCACTTCTATGGCGATCTGCTTTAGAATTGGTTGTATTAAATCGATTAGCAAGACGGCTAATCGTCGATTGAGACACATTAAAGTGTGCAGCAACTTGATCCTGCCGTTCGCCGGCTTGTAAACGGCCAATAGCCTGGTCTCGTTGTTGTTGTGTTAAACGGGGCATTGCGATTTCAGCTTAACAAATGATCGCCGGAGAGCTCTAATCGTCTCATACCCTGCCTTAGTACTCACTCACATGCAAAATCTCGTGAATTTGTCATGAGTAGTTTTCGAGTCATGGACTGTTACATAACATTAAGAGTGGTCATTTTCAAAGTAATGGGCACAGAACTCTCTGACACTGTTAACCGTTCATCAAATACACGAATGAACCCATTATACATTTTCCCGCTCTTTGAAATGGTATTTAAAAAAAATATGAGCTATATGTGGGTAACAGAATATGCGTTTCTTTTTTTGGACAGTAGTCTATATTAAATACAGAAGATTAATTATGCCTACGGCCACAGGACTCGCATGCATTTCCATGTACTTACTGTGTTGTAGACAGATCTACGAGCATTTGGCCTTTCAGAAATGACAAACGTGAATAGCTACAATATAAGTACTCTTTAACTGTTTACCCCATCACTGTTCTAATATTTACGTGTTTTAGTCACACACAACGTTAACTTTGTTTTTCTGTATCTTGTACTATTGCTACCGATTATACACATCATCCATTTAATTCTTTCTTTGACAGAACTTTGTAATGAATGGTAGACTACTGTTGTATAGCAAAACCTATTGAGGGACAAATTTGAGCTGAGAATTTACTTCAGAATGAAAGCAAATCTTCTGTCCACGTATGTTTGATAATTTGGAGGTAACATTTTTAATTTATAGAACTAAAATCTCCTGCCTACAATGATTGATTACCAACATATCAACATTAAGTCAAATGTGTTCCAAAATTACCCTGCATCTGCAAGTCCGACAGTCATTTCATTGTCTGCCCTAAAATTTTTTGCCTTCTCTGATGGAAATTGGCCGTATATATTTCAACATAGAGATCTTTTTGCCCAAAGCCAGACCTCACGTTCTCTATAACGCCCCAAATGTGACATAATATTGTCTTGACTCTGGTAAAATAAGAACCATTAGTACCATTTTGATGACGTCAAAGAACGTGATGACGTCAGTGGCTATCTTCAAAACATATTTTAAAGAAAAGTCTCTCTAATACTGAGAATACTGGCAAGAATGTTGGTTGTCGGGTCGTTTAACATGAGGTCTTCCTTAGACATCTGACTTGGTTTTCTTTCTCAGGAAATGCGTTTTATAACTGGGGAAACTTAAGTTGTACTTGTACGCCAAGAGATACGAAGCCCACTGGTCTTTTCTCAAATCTTAATTTGTTTGCGTAGGCTGTACACTTCAGAGGAAATCTCAGATTTAGTAACCCCATACCCTTCTCCTTCTTGGTGCTGCTGCTGGCGATATTGATAACGATTCTGATCCATTTTCTTTCTAAATATGACCAGTTTGCTGGTGCATCCACTATGATGAATGTTTGCTGCCTTCTAAGAAGATCTCTGTTCTTCCTCTTGCGCAATTCCAAAAGTATCGTTCCCAGTATACAATGATCTCTTTCCTTTTGTCATCTGTGAAATGTGTTCATTGCGTAGCAGATTCTTTTCTTCCCCCGTTGCGGAATTTGACTCTTGAGCAGTATGTGTCACCTCACATTCAACTCCCCAGGGTTGCTGCTCTGCTGAAGCGAACAAGAAGAAGAAAGCTGCTGCACACGCAGCAATGGCGGCTTCCAGCCAAAATACAACGGCCCAGTTGTCGATGGTGCTATGCTTCCCAGGCACAAGAGAGGCAATGAAGGTACTAGCAGCTCCACCCATAATTCCCGTATATGTGATAGCAGATACTGCACCAGAGAACTCTGGGGACAGATCGGCTATATTGCAGTTAAAGCCAGCAAAGGTCATCGCTCCTGCTGTGTACGCTGAAGTTAAGAATGCAAAAGACATCTGCCAATTGCTGGCGTAGATCATAAGGACGAAGAAGACAGACTCAGTGATAGCACCTATGCACTGAAACAATTTCCTCACTTTTGTGGTACTAAGGAGGTTAGAAGTAATGAGACGATCTGCAGCGTAGCTGAAAACGAACATAAAAACAGCACCCATGAAATATGGAAGAGCTAAAAGCAACCCAATGTCCGCGGTACGGATGCCGAAAATGTCTTTGAAGAACTGGGGCTGAAGCGCCGTCACTGTTGAAGTGACGAAATTTTTACAGAAGCAGCCTATCCATATGGCCCATACCGCTTTGGACGTCAGAAGCCGTTTCCAAGGCGTACGTGCCACCAGCGTACGTGAACTTTTGCTCATTTTATGACCTTCAGTGGTCTGAAGCAGTAATTCTTCATCACTCAAATGTGGGCATTCCAGGGGCGCAGAATATGAAAGCCATGCCCAGGCAGCAGACCAAATCACACCGGCGGCACCAAAGAGATACAATGATGAATCCCAGCTGATATAGCATAGACACGCTCCTGCCACAATAGTAGCCACGGCTGGACTGAAATTGAATGCCGAAAAACCTACGGCAAGCAGCGTCGATGTTTCTTGCTTCAAGGCCCACGCGCAAATGATCACAGGCATGGCGATCTGACCGACTCCCTCGACCGTCCCCTGAACTATTCGTATTAAGAAAACGCCTGTAGAGCTTAACACATAAATCAGCGGAAGAACGAGGGTCAGCGTACTATAAATGAAGAATGCGACACCCATAACTATGTTAGTAGGAAATCGCTGAGATATACATCCGCTCATCACCATTCCTAAGGCCATTCCAATGTAATAGACAGTGTGGAACTGCATACTCATGTCATGTGGGTAGTGACTTTCATAGTCCCTGCTCGAATTGTAGACCGTGCAGTGAGGATAGATGCTCAGGTTACTTGTTCTGGAGGTAACGGGCAGCAATGTGTGGGTGATGACCAGCACAAAGCTGTGTCGTATGCACGTGATGATGATTAACCCAATTCCCACCAGTGCAGCGATCAGATAGCGGTAGGGGAAGCACAGCAGCATGGCCGAATCTTTTGCTTATTTTGTTAGATGCTATTCCTCTCCTTGGACATATAATAATAAGAAGAAAAATAAGAAGAAGAATGCGGTTTATAAGTCTCGTACCCAGGTCAAAACACGCTGACGCGACTTTACACTACTATTACCTCAGCAGGATTGATCACTTTAGGACTTTCTCAGCTCCCAGGAGAGCACGTATTTATAGGCGTTGATCACTAACATTCTGACAATATTCTCCCCGCCTACAGCCAGGTACCCTTTTTACAGGCGGATGTACTGAGGAAGGTGTGAATGAAATGCTTTCCCAAGGCACTTATAGCATGATCATGGTCGGGAATCGAACCCACGACCGTAGGCCTACATGTACAAACTCAAAAACACGAGGGAATGGGAAAAAATCATTACACAAGACGGTATGAACATGAAAGACAAAGTTGGCGATAATGGGAAACGCACATAAAGAAGACATTTCACCCAAGTACGAGTGGCACCAAGCAAAGGGCCCATAGATAAGTTGACAGGGAGGTAGTGTTGGCAGAAACATGCAGCTGAAGACGAAGATTCCTCTTGCTTAAGATCCTTTCGCTTCTTTGAACAGGCTATTACTAGATAGCCTCAGATGTGGCCTCGTCCAACTCTTTTTTTCAGGATACTTGCGATCTTGTTGAAAGGGCTTTCTCTCTTGTCCAAAAAAAAAAAAAAGCTTTTAACTTAAAATTGCTACCGATCTTGTTTCATATTAATAATAATTAACAGTTTTTGCCCAAGAGTGGGGATTGAAGGAATGGCGGAAGGGAGGTTCTGAAATTGCTGATTTTGTCACTACAGATAAAAGTGTCACTGACTAGACCAGGCAAATCTATTTATGCTCGGCTCTTTTGTTGCTGCTATTGTTTAGAGAATCGTTCCCTCAAACTACAGATGATGTTGCTATACTTGAAGACTGAAAATAAAGTCTTTCTCGCTGATGAGGATTCTGGAGCTCGGCATTAAGATAAGTGTTGGTGGTGAAAGTCTCGTTCCTGATATCTGAACTGTCTTTTGAAGAGGGAGATTGCCAACAAAGTTCTTCATGCATCATTCGACACTGACTCTATAGGAAGTAGCTTTGAGCCTCCTGCACTAAGCATGACATCGACCTATAAATAAAGATCATTCAAGAGTGTTACCAAACTTTTAATATGCAGTTCCAGCGAAACGCCACATCAGTTTGGCGAATTTCTGAAAAAGCTTGACTTGACAATTAACACATTCGGCTTAGTCTAGACTATATATATTATATTTGAAAAGTAAATTAACTCCTGTTAGATACATTCAAAATTAATTGCTGGAAAGCCAAACATTTTCAGAAAAAAAGTGAATAACTGACGAGGCTCTCTGCTGGAATTGTCCAGGCCTGTTTGTTTGATATGAATAGGAGGAAAACATAACAGATTACACCTTTCGATGAAAGACATAATTATATTAAGCATCGTTGTTTATGTGCGTGCGTGCGTGCGTGTGTGCGTGCGTGCGTGCGTGCTTGCATGTATGTGGGTGGTTGGGTGGTGGACTCAGACTGTTCGTGAACTCTGTGTGACACAAATTACAGAGCATGGCTGAATCTTTTATATTTATATAAGCAAAAAAATCTGATCAAAACTGTGGATTTTAAGAATGAAGACAGAAACAACATAAATGACCATTGCTGACCAGTGGTGGCCCTTCAAATATGTAATTTTTCAAATATTTGGTGAGTTGCATCCAAAAAACTGTAAATCCTTAACCCTCTAAGACCCACGATTAAACATACTGTTAGAAAATACAGTTTTCTATGTACAGTATTAGGAAAAAAATTGCGCATGGCTAGGATGAACACAGAGCCAGGGAAATTTAACTTTTAAGTGCATTTGTCAAGATGATGTCAATGATGATATAATATACTCACGATCAAAAGTAAGTATACAGTTTTGTTTACATTGTTATTATGTAGGGCATGGACCTAGAACAAAGTGGTCTGCAGGGATTGTTGTGAGTAATGTTCAGAATGATTTCAAAACAAAAATTCTATGATCGCGCGATTGGTTCACTCGCCCCCCATGTGCACGTGCTGTTTTGACCTAATTGCATCTACTGGTCATCACGTGATATGTAGAGTTGAATTTTCACTTAGGATTTATTTGTTCACTCAAGCAGTCTTCAAATCAAGACAAAAGTTTAGTTTTTCTTCAGTGTTAACCATGCCACGCTTGAGTGCGGAAGAGCGTGCTAGCGCCATTGGACACCTAAAAGCCGGTGTGTCCATCAGAAGGGTTGCTATGATGTTCAATGTAACAAGACAGACAATTTACCATTGGCAGCAACGTTTTCTTGTCACTGGGACAGTTACTGAACAGCCTAGAAGTGGGAGACCCCGAATGACGACTCCAGGGGAAGACCGGTTTATCCGTACCCAGCACCTTCGGAACCGCTTCCAAACTGCCACACAAACAACCCAGGACTTCCCGGACATCAAGCTATAAGCAGACACACAGTCCGACGCCGCCTCCTTGCCTATGGCATCAGTGCGAGACGCCCCCTGCAGCGGCCTCTTCTGCAGCCCCATCACCGCCAGGCCCGCCTCCAGTGGGCTCGTACTCATGCCGCCTGGACAAGACAACAATGGGCTACTGTTCTTTTTACAGATGAATCCAGGTTTGTCCTTGGGAGACATGATGGACGCATGCGTTGCTATCGGCGAACCAACGAGAGGTATCTGCCCCAGTGCATCCACGAGACCCCGAATAGAGGCTATGGGCAGGCGATGGTATGGGGCGGCATCACCAGGGATCACAGAACAGCTCTTGTTCATGTTCCTCTTGCTCTGACAGGAGCGAGGTATACAGCCACCATCCTCCAGCCTCACGCTATTCCGTTTTTTAAATCAACACCCTGAAGTCACTCTCCAGCACGACAACGCCCCATCCCACCGAGCTCAAGTGACCCAGCAGTTCCTGGTAGCTCAGCACATCAACGTTCTCACCCCCTGGCCTGCCGTCTCCCAAGATCTCAACCCTAAAGAGCACGTCTGGGACATCATTGGACGCGAAGTCGAAGCCATGGTCCCCCCCACCACAGAACCAGCACCAACTACTTCAAGCATTGACACAGCAGGCATGGAACAACATTCCACAGCAGCAGTTGGCAACATTGATCAACTCGATGTGGCGCAGATGCACTGCTGTGAAAAATGCCGCCGGAGGACACACAAGGTACTAGTTTCAAGTGTGACTTGACCTTTACAGCTCAAAATGCGATGGACAAGGTAAGCTGCCAAGATTCTGCATCGTTTTAGTTGGGACTTATTTATGGACGAGGAGTCTGATTTTTTGTTTTCACCCTCCTCCACAAAATATGGGACCTCAGACCCCAGATTCGAGACAAAGAGGTTCCATTTGCGTGAACTTTGTTGAAAATAAATCCCAGGTTTGAACAACACACTTTTCACCTCCCCTTGTCACGTTGTCTTTTTGCTATGGGTTATGATTGAGGTGTATACTTACTTTTGATCGTGAGTATATATGTGGTACACTGTTTCGTTGAGGAATCCCGTTTCATTAACGGCACAACATACTAGGATACATTCTCAGACCTGCTGTGCCAAATATGGCACAATGGGTCCTACAGGGTTAATTGAAGGATATTAGTTGTTAGAATTACACTTTGATGAAATAGTCATACATGAGAAATAACCTGCAAAAACCTTTGGCCAGTTTCATTTATCCACTCAAAGCTTTGATCTGAATCACTCTGACTGTACCTGACACAAGAAGTTTCCACCCTTGAATTATTTTTCAGTGCATGGAGAGAGCCGACATGTTCCAGCCAGGTATTATGATTCTCATCTGGCGTAATTAATGTGATGTTATCTGTAGAAACATGTCAGATTTCCTGGAAGCATCCAGATGAAGGTCTCCTATGTCTTGTCTCTGTGTCCCTAGAAGATGAAGAAGGAACCTCATCATATCAAAGCAGCTCCGCGAAAATGTAAAGTTTGAGTCTGCTCTCCTTTCGTTTGCTACTCCGTACCTAAAAGAAAAATGATAGAAAGTGAAATAGTTTCTGAAAACTGTCCTTATGCTTTTCAGCTCAAAGTATGCTTTGATAGGGTGAGCATCAGACCTGACCCAGACATCAAGCATTCCAGTTAAGTTTACATACTGACCAGTCACTGTGAGGAAATTCATTGCATTATTCAGCCCCGGCAGGCAAACATTTAGGAACTCCTTGTCCCATTTTAATAGCATCAGCCTGCAAAGTAACACTTCAATGACAGCCAACACAACATATAGTCTAGATCTAATTCCTATAGGATATGGAGGATGCTTTTGTAGCTAATGATATAGTCTGCTTTCTGGAAGACCAACCAGCTGCTTTGACAAGATAGCTTGGTGTAAACAGCCCAAACCAAAATGTTTAAGCGTCCACTTCTTGCCATCACTCACATCGAAGATGAGATCCTGTCCATTTAAAGCACGGTCACGGTGATCACCTAAGTCTCGCAGTGATAACTTAATTCTTCATGAGGACATTTTTGTTCTCTCTACCGTATTTTAAGGATGCACTCAAAAATGGATTGCTGTGGACACATGGAAGTTTCCTTTTGTATGTGAAAGCTGAATGGCAAGCTATGTTCGACACAAAATAAATTATCATCATGATCCTCATCAGTATTTTGGGTCAGAATTCTGTCAACTGCATCTCTGGCTTTGAGATTTCCAAATTGTTTTATTTTCCTTTCCTCAGTTATGAAGCGTTGCAACTTCCACTTACTCGGAGTCGACTACCCACGATAAGTTGAATTGCTTTGTTGGTCTGGCATAAAATACATTTTGAGCATTTTACTTCTACCTTTACTACCCATGCTCCCCCCTAATCCGAGACTACTGCTCCTCATGCCCACGCAACATATCAGTATAATACTATACAATATAAAATGTCCGGTGTGAGAGAAACAGTGCGAAGAGAGAGAGAGATGTGGGAGAGATAGAGTGAGAGGTAGAGATATGAATGAGGATGAATGCTGAGTGGGTGAATCGATCTGTTATAAGCGCTCAAAGCCTGTTGGAATGGACGCTATACAAATGTACTCCATTATTATTATTATTATTTATTATTATTATTATTATTATTACCTTTTCAAAATTTTCAATTCATATATGTCTGCTTTGCTTGTTAGATTGATCTAAACGGGGTGAACACGGAGAGATTTGAGTTCTCTCAAACGACTGATGTGAGATAATAAGTAAACTTTTTTTTTTAAATGAATTATACAACCCTCTTCTGAAAAAAACTTTCTCAAATATACGCAATACCACTTTCTCTGAAGAAATGCTCCTTATCGCAGCTGTCCTATCTAGGCTACAAACAGTCTGTAAAATGTGTGCGCCTTTGAGCACGTGCCCACCCATGCAACGTTTTCAGAGCAAACCCACGCGGTTTGTTTTTTTTTTGTAATTTTGCGTGCAGGTAACATACATTTCATACCTCGCGCAGGTAGCATACATTTCACACTGGGTGCACCTCGTTTCATCGATACGCCATCTTAATTAACCTCGTTTTATCGACACATGCCGACAACTCACCTCGTTTCAAAGACAACCATTGTTCTCACAAGATTTAAAGCTTTCATATCCATGCAGTGCTTACGCTGTAATCGAGTACTGTTACTGAATTCAATCACATACTTTTTAAATGTTGACATCGTGCAAATATTATAAACTGAGGTTCTCAGTTCTAAAAATAAGTGTTCAGCTGAAACAAGGCCACATTACACGGATAGACTTTTTAACCGGCACATTAAAAACAATACTACCTCCAAAATTATAAAATTCTGTAAATAATATTGATTTTTTATCTCTTGTCTAACTTTATCATCAATAAAATAAACATTTTAATGCCGCCATTAAACGCAGATGGGAATGTTTATTACCTAGATACTCTTACAATCTGTTACACTGAAAAGAAATTGTTGGCCAGTATTGTATATGTACAGTAAGTTTTTCTTGTTGTTGTTGTTGTTGTTTTTTTAATTGACCATTCGAGTACTGTTTACTGGCGAGTGTCGATGAAACGAGATTATCTGTACAGTGCCTTTGAGAGGTTAATCCTTCTCCTTTGATCTTCTTTAACAGTAGAGAGAATGTCGTCGATGAAACGAGGTGTACCCTTCACACTATCATAGTTAACTTTCAAAGACTGTACTCTGAAAATTGATGAATGATGAATAGAGGAATGACCGGAATGAGCGATATTTTAGAAAATGAGTGTCATGAGTGTATTAAACTTTTAATCAAGTAACTCAATAAACTTTTCATCAAGTAACTCAACCCGCATTCTAGACTATACTTTTCAGTCTAATAAAAAGATGGGGACAGGAAGGAGGTGGATGCGAAGGAGTGCAGAATAATGTGTAGAAAGTAACACATGCCATATAAAATAGCTGAGAGCCTAGATTTTTCATGAAATGTAATAAAGGTGGCATCACTTTTAATCAAAGAAAGCTGACACACTTTCTAATAGTTAAAAATAACTCTAGTTAGGCCCGTGACGATCTTTTTACTTGACCCACAAATCGTGACCTTGTTGGCATGTCTATTTATAGATCTGTGGCGCGACGTCTGCGATTGACTGTGCCATTGACAAGAACTAGTCTATATCTATGCAGCCGGGCCTATCCACAGTAATGCATTTCAAACACCAGAATGTTATTCAGATCTATTTAGTCTTGATCAAACTTATCTGGCACAACAGAGTTCACAAAGATTTACGTTGCTTTATTGAGCGACACAACAGTCCGATCTCGGCTAGTCTAGATTCAGATCTAGTCTAGACAACTGCTTTTTCCAGACGGTCTTGGCTCATGCATCATGCTTCAGAACAGTCCACTATAAGTCCACATGAGCATAAAATATTTACGTATTTCAAAACGCTTCTCACCTTTTGTTCATGAGAGGAACAACACAACAACAACAAAACTATTGCTGGCTCGGTGCCGACTCGCTCTCTTCGCGTGTGTACGAAAACGATGCTCCGCCTGGGTCTGTACGGTGCTCCGTTTGGGTCTAGGGTGTTTTTAACGCAATTTTCTCGCTTAATAATACGCAGATTTGAGCTTGGTCTACAGCAGATTCGGATTCAGCATGCTTTGATTTTATTAAAACCACTGTATACCAACTCTTATCCAAAAATGCCGAGCAAAATTTACTTCTGCTGAAACGGCGCCAGTCTAAAATTGGAAATGATGTTAATTTTCTGATGATTAGCCCGTCAAGTGCCTTTGATAGTCAGCAGTCCAAATGATGCTACTACGTGTAGCAATGAAACCGATGAAGTAGAATATTTACGGTACAAAATGCTTGCATTAACGAGAAATGATGAGGATCCTGCCTTATAAGTTTTTATGCCCCCCGATTCTGCCTGCTTAAAGCATGGTGTTAAAAGTTGGATCTTCTTTCTGCATTCTAGCTAAGAGTTTGGATTTACATCCAGTGTGACCGACAGAACACGT
This sequence comes from Ellobium chinense, assembly GCA_033807755.1. Lineage (NCBI taxonomy): Eukaryota > Metazoa > Mollusca > Gastropoda > Ellobiida > Ellobiidae > Ellobium > Ellobium chinense. Next base: position 43,167 of record JAWQUT010000342.1, read on the forward strand.
AACGGTTTGACATTATCTTTGTCTTGAATTTGACTTCTGATTTGTACTACCGCAAAGAAATCAATATTTTCGCCCTTGCACCAAGAGTGCAAGAATTCATCTGAAGGAGCTAATACTTAAGACTATGTTCCCCATAATGAGATCGACAGCCGGAAATATAATATAATATAAAATAAAATAATATAATATAATATAATATAATATAATATAATATAATATAATATAATATAATATAATATAA
>JAWQUT010000342.1:43436-65603 GCA_033807755.1 Ellobium chinense
TCTAATACAAAAATATCATGTATTATTATTATTATTATTATTATTATTATTATATTATATGTACTGTACTTACGTCCTTTTGCTAGCCTCTTTTGTACTCGTCTATTCATACTTTCATACGTAGTATTCAACAATCTTCTAAGTAACTACGGATACACCCCTATCTAACGCAATTCCCTCTTTAGATTACTAAAAATCCTGTTTACTCCTAACCTCGTTCATACTGTCTAACACATATAATTCACATCTCCTGACATAAGCGTGTGTTGCAAACGCTACCTTACATTTACTCACCATTCTGAATGGCGTCAAAGATTACAAGGGCGATCTTCGGGAACCCTGCTTTTTCACCTGTCAACCTGGATCGCTAGTACAGTTACTGTGTGCTAGGGCAGAGTCGCCTTAGTACTTTTACTCGGTCCTTATATACCCTGACACTCAACCTTCTCAAGTATCCCAGACATCCACTCTTTGCACGCTTTTATTCAGCTTTCATTCTACTTGTACTATCCAGACAAAGCACTCACTCTGTTTTGACGTAGGCTACATCATGCTGCTTGTGACACTGCGCAGTACCTAAACGAAGCAAATACCGAGTTGTATGCAAATTATGTCCTTTGAGCTGTTCTCGTTTCCTCCTCCCTTAGATCTGTTCAATTTTATTATAGGCCTTCAGCCAATTCGAATAAATACAATATTATGTGTTAACATCATGGTAATTCAACATCCACACACGTAAACGCGCACACACACACACATACATACAAGCACGCACGCTAATTCACATACAGACAGACACACACACCCACACACACAAACCCATACTCACTCACACACCCACACCCACGCACACACTCACACACACGAAAACCCTTCGAAACCCTTTCCCCTATCTCTTCCGCACTCTGAGGCGATCGCTAACAGGCTCTCTCTCTCTCTCTCTCTCTCTCTCTCTCTCTCTCTCTCTCGTGAAAAGCAAGCACGCACCACCAGAAGATGTTTATAAGACCAAGCTCTGGTAAGGTGAGCATGGTCACGGAAGACGAAATAGACCAAAAATTCTAGTTCAAAATTGCAACACAAGTTTTTTTTTTAAAAATAGCTGTAATCTTTTTTGCTTTGTTTTTGTTTTTAAATGTAAGCATAAGCCTACATGGCTTCACCTGACACAGCTCACTACATACATAATGTTTGATATAAAAAAAATTATGAAACATAGACTAATTATGTTTGAGGTATTCCAGTGCATTCATTCCACCATCAAACAGTAATAAATATATAGGACAACCTGGTCATAAAGTTTGCCCTAGGTGCACGGAAAATGTGTACTTACTATTGAGGTGTACTTAATATTGAGATCCATCTCAATAATAAAATGAAAGCATATTACTGAACCTGTGCATATGAAATTAATAGTTTAAATAACAAGACATACTTATTAAATGAGTACGTAATATCAAAGTTTTACGGTACATGTAATAGACTTGTTATAAATTATAATGTCGTGTCATGACACACAATCATCGAATATAATTCAGAGATGTCCTCAACAGTGAAAATGAACAATGCAATCATTGGAGATTGGAATACATTTTATCGTAATTAAAGGGATAGTTCTTTTATTTTTTTTTCAGCCTAACCGATATGTTACACACAATGACGTGTGTGAGCACAATAATTACAAAAAGAGGAGCGGTGTTAATGATGTAGATGAAGTTTGGTAGTTTCCTTCGCACGATAAGCTGCAAATTTTGCGGGTGCTTTGACTAGTGTATTTATAGGTAGGCTATAAAGATGCCACCTGCACATTGCATAAAAATATGCAATTTTAAATAGTCCCTATAAAATTAGAAAACAGGTCAAGGGGAAGGGAAAAGGGATTGGATCTGATTTTCAAAGACTTAGATAGAGCAAATACCTTTGTAGACAGAATAGGTGAGGTTTAGCCACTCAAGTATAAAATTTGTGGTTGTTGGTAGGTGGGTAAGGTTACCCTTTTTACTGAGTGAAAAGGCCAAAAATATTAGGTAGCTTGCTTCACTGCCGAAGTTCTCAAAATGTGATTGGTTAGTGGCATTTTTCTTTGTGTCAAAATTTGGAGGAAGAGCTAAACAACATGTCTGAAAGTTATAGAGCCCTTGGAGAGGTTAATGAGAGATGTAAAACCTTATATAGCCAACAGTGAAAAAAACATTGACATCTTCATATCAGGCCTACTTTTTTGTCATAAGTCCCGATACAAAGGAAAGGAGGGGTACAGAGTCCTTGCCATTTTGGGGACCCACTACCTTTTCTTTGCATATTTTGGTGCACTAGATTAGTACGTACATCCCATTTCTAGTTCAGTACATTTCACAAGGAAGGTTGGGCATTAAACCTTCACTATCCCGCGGCGATCACATACCCGCAACTAAATCAATTCGAGGGCTGAGAGCACCAAACAGATATCTCCATTTTGATGATTTTTTGAGAAAATCGAGTATTCAAGATTTTGATAAACACCGTCTATGGACTATCTCAAATATACGTTTATTGACGTTGTGTTTTGAGGGGATCGTGCATCAGAAGTGCTTGATGATACTCATTTCAGCAGGTGAAGAACGTTTAGTGTTTAATTAAATAAAGGGTCAAAAAGTCAATTTTGGCTTAAAGTGGAAATAGCCACTAGTTGTTCTCAGCCCTCGAATTATTTCGGTTTGGACGCTGCTTCATGCGTTTTCATGTCATGATGGTAGGTGTCAATGTCTCAGAGTTCAGACTTCAACTTCTTTTGTTTTGATGAGATTGTTCGTGTCATGATCACCCCTGGCAAAACACGACTGCGCCACTCGTAAAACTTGCGTCACGAGTTTTTGGGGTAGATTACAAGGATAACTCTCCTATTACAAAGAATACATTTCTTCTCCCATTAATGTGCATAATATTAATCAGTGGGGGTCTGTTTTTATTTTTGGCATGTAGATTACTAGGACTAACTCTCCTATTGCAAGGAGTACATTAATTGTTTTTTTTTTATTAATGTGCTTACTATTAATCAGTGGGGACTGTCTTTATTCTCAGCATTAGATTAGTAGAACAAACTCTCCTATTCCAGAGAGTACATTAATTATTTTTCCATTAATGTACTTAATATTAATCAATGGGGCCCGTCTTTATTTTTGGCATGTAGATTACTACGACTAACTCCCCTATTGTAAAGGGTACATTTCTTTTCCCATTAATTATCTTAGTATTAATCAGTGTGGTCTGTCTTTATTTGCACCACGTTGATATGTTTTTGTAGGAAGATAATGGATGAGAGGGGTGGCTATGGGGAGAAGATATAACAGTCTTTGTTTTCCATGCACGGCCCCATTGTTGAGGATTCCTAACCTAGTGAAATACGCAATGAAACGGATAACCCATAGCCCGGCCATGGATTTCTAAATGCATCTAATATCTTGTTTATCTCCTCGTTCTCTCTCTCTCTCTCTCTCTCTCTCTCTCTCCCCCCTCTCTCTCTCTCTCTCTCGTTCTCCTAATCCCAAGTTTAGATACGCTTTAATTAGAAATACTCCAGCTTTGTTTCCCTGCGCCACAGAAAAACGCATCATGCAGATCAAACCTCGTTAAGAAATACGAGGTATGATCAGATGGGTTTCAGAACAACAAATCACATTAATCTTCGAATCACGTAAACCATTAAACAGTTCTCAATTCCTCTAAGGGACAACATTTTCAAGACCATTTAAGGTATGAGGCAAAATTCCAGCGGACAGAGGGATATATCAAACAAATAAATCAGTTTTTTTTTTGCTTCTCTTGTAAAATTTCCCAAATCGAATCTACGAGTTTTAACAAGCGGGAAGACAAAATTAGATTTAATCTTTAGCCAAATTTGCCTTAGAAATGCTTTTTGAAAGACAGAATAATCTATTACAAGTAATTTTATAGATCTATTCAGATTTAGATTTATGTTCGATTTTAGGCCAGTATCATGAGACTTTCTCGTGGTCCTGTACTGATGTTTAGTACAGGGGTTAAACGTCGCAATTCCGGCAAATGTCATAAACACGGGGAAACATTCCGAAATTTACGCTTGCTGATTGCTTTGAGGGATGGTATGCTGTGCCCATATACAACCCTAATTTACATGATGGATACATCAGGTATATAAAAACAAATGAGGCACTGATAATAATATAGTCTACAATTTTTTACGATGGTAGCAGATGTCAGCGTAGGAAGGTGCCTAAAATGTTTTAGAGGGATCAACTTCCTTTCTTTTTTTTTTGAATGTAGGCGTGGTTGATCTATCGACTCTATCTGAGTTATCCATTCACGAAACAAGCAGCGTTGGGTGGATGAATGGCTAAAATCCAAATGGAGGTGATGAATCAAATGTAACTGCGTTCAGGTTAGAAATATACGTAATCATTTCCAACTTTTCGCCCTCTCTGTCTGTCTGTCTGTCTGTCTGTCTGTCTGTCTGTCTGTCTGTCTGTCTGGCTGGCTGGTTGGTTGGTTGGCTGTCTCTCTCTCTCTCTTTTTCTCTCTCTTCTTCTCTCTCTCTCTCTTTTCTCTCTCTTCTTCTCTCTCTCTCACTCATTCACTCTCTCGCTCTCTCTCTCTTTCTCTCTCTCTCTCTCTCTCTCTCTCTCTCTCTCTCTCTCACTCTCTCTCTCTGGGAAATACTACTGCTTTCATAAGCCTATACATGTATTAGGTATGCTAATACACACACAAATATATATACATACATATATAAAAACAAAAACAGATGATGCTTATTATTATGCTGTCTGCACTGAACTACACTGTCTGCACTACATCAGTCATCTCCAAAACTTCAAGTCATCCCCAAGATATTGACCTGTGCACATGATCTATACTGTTAAATTCATATTATAAATTAGTATAGCTATTTTGTTTTTCTTTTACGCTTCCGGGTCGCTTGATTTCACTAACAAGGCATCTTCACCTTAAACGTTGGCTAAAGAATCAAAATTAGCAGCCTACTCATAGTGACTGTTGAGTTTGTCAGAGTTGCATAATCTACACCAGCATTTAGCAGATTTCTTTTTTTTATTTTTTTATTTTCATGAATTTGGTGTTTAGGATAAGAGTAATGTCTGCTGGGTATATCTGCAATATAGCCGATCTGTCCCCGCAATTCCCCTACGCAGTCACCGCCATTGCTTCATCAGTTTACGGACATTATTTTTTTCTTCTTTCAGCCCCATAAACAAGATAAATGTGTTATTCTTCAAAAACCACTGTGAGTTTCGGGATATTCTTACCATGGAGCTTGAAGGACTTCTTTGGCTCGATATTTTAAAGAGAAGAAAAAGGGGGTCAGCTGCCAAAATTGTTCATAAATCTCTTTCCAAAACAGTCACCTCGAATTCTGATTTGGTCCCATTTTTTTTCATCACGCCGGTCTTGACCGCGCGTAAATACTGGTCTAACACTCTTTATTTTTATATGTTGAAAGGCTCAAACTGTACCTGAAACTTTAAATATGAATGTTTTAATTAGATCACAGGTTATTTTACATATTTCTACACCCTGACACTGGCTGGCAAGTCCCCAAAAAAAGAGGGATTTTATATATTAGCGGATTAATTGGGTTGAGTACTGCATGAAAGATTCCTCGATGAATACTGTTGGGAATATGACTTTCAATTTGTAGGGGATGAACAGTGATTTATAAAATGTTGGTGCTTACTTGTCGTGTTCATAGAGCTAAGTGGTCTTATCCTAGCGGCTGTCCTGTTCTGGGACTCAGTTGTCGGAGTGATTGTGATTTGCGCTTGAAAATGGCAATGGAACCGTACGCTCCCCCGAAGCGTTGAGGACGTTAAGAGTGATCTGACCTGATGGGGTAATATTAGTGAGAAATCGCGTAAGTGAGCATTGGCCTGGATATGAGTCTTATAAACCGCATTGACTTTATCATGGATTTTGTCTATGTATATTGGTAGTATCATAAGTATTATATATGTTGTTTGTGGAGCAGCGTGGCCTAATGGTTACGGCGTTGGAATCAAGATCTAAAGGTCCTGAGTTCGATTCCCGACCACGGTCATGTTGTAGGTGCCTTGGGAAAGCATTTCATTCACATTTTCCTCAGTCCACCCGTCTGTAAAATGGGTACCTGGCTATAGGCAGTGGAAGATATTGTCAGAATGCTAGTGATCAGCGCCTATAAATGGCAGCGGCACTGTATGCTCCCCAGGGAGTCGAGAAAGTCCTAGAGTGATCAGGCCTGCTGGGGTAATGATAGTGTGAAGTCGCGTGAGCGGGCATTAGCCTGGATACGAGACTTATAAACCGCATTATTATTATATACATTGTATGGCATCATATGGAATTTCCTAATGGAACAAATAAGGGTGAATTAATTTTTTTTTTTTTTAAATCGTAATGATTATTATTATTTTCATTTGTACATGAATATACTTCAAAATGATCTCCTACTTTCTATTGTATAGGGAAAAATTGCCCCTTTCATTGCATCCCCCATCGAGCTAGTGTTCTTTGAACTACTAATTTTATGAATTATTCATGAATATTCTCAATCATTCATGGCTGAATCACTAATATTTGAATGTTGATCAACTAAAACGGGACACTGCTAGCTTTATAAAGCTGACGTATAGAAATGTGCGTTGCATATTCATTAGAGGTTTCCTCCTCCACCCATGTTTTAAGTGAAGCTGTGTGCGTCTAAGCCAGCTAAATATATTTTCTGAATACAGATATATTGCAAGAACAGTAAGTAACATTTCTTACTAACAAAAAATTTATTTGTCATTTCTCTTCTTTGTTTCATTTAAATGGATACATTTTATAATTGTTACATTTTATAATTGTTACATTTTATAATTGTTACATTTTATAATTGTTACATTTTATAATTGTTACATTTTATAATTGTTGTAATGGTGGACGAAAGAGAGGACAAGACGGCAAACTGAATGAGAGAGAATGTTTAAAAAATTTATTTCAATTTACCAAAATAATTTATATATATATAATAATAATAATAATAATAATTTATTTGGATAACTACCCCTTTAAAATGGGGGTCTCACTGGTTGGGGCTACCAGCGAAACGCCCTACAATAGAATTGAACTCCTTAAAGTGTGATACAAGGTTGAAACGGAGCACTACGTAAAGGGAGTCAAATAGGATAAAGGGGGAAGTGCTCAAGAAGACAAATGCAGAGAGAAAATGAAAGAAGGAAAGAAAGTCATGTGGTGGGAATCGAACCTGCGACCTCTGCGTCGGCACCCATCGCCTCGCCGTCAGTTTGGAATCAGGTAGACGTCTATACGCGACCACGCCGCCACTCCAAAAAGTGTCTATTTACATGTAGAGATGTACAATCCAAACATTCATTTTCATTTAAAAGCGTTTCTCTTTATAAGGCTACACGGCTTTTACCAAAGCCCTTCCAATACTATCACCAAAGTTTTCTCTGAGGGAAAAGGGGAGTGAGGACTAAATAAATTTTATTGTTGTCAGTATTTACGAAGCTCAAATTATCTTCAAGTTCTTATCATCACTGTATTTTTCGCTCGATATGAGAGGCTGGCGAATGTGTTATGTTCCAAACTTTTATGGCTCAATATCAGAAATGTGATGATAAACCAAGCCTGCACAATGTTTGGTGAGACCTTATAGAACTGAAAACGTGACGTCAGTATCACCCATTACTTTAGCATTGCAAAACGCTGTATGACAGAATAGACTAAGAGCGATACGTGTTATGAAATTGCACAGTTTTATTTCCCTAACAAACATTAAAATTTCTAAGGTAGTTATAATTACTTCGGAGAATTGGGACCACTCTGAGGTGAAAGATTGGATGGTTTTTAATTCTTTGATTGCAAATAATTAAAAAGGATTTTGTAGTCAAATTTCGCATTTTACTGTCAGCAAAAGTGATTGCAAAATTAATATAATATTTCTTTAGAGTTCTTTCAAGAATCTCAATAAAAGTTGAAGAAAATAAATAAACTTACTAGATCTATTAAAATAGCTTGGGATTATCAAGCTTTGGAACAGGAAATTATAGAAATATTTTTCAAACTTTTGAAATAGAGTAGAAAAACAGACAACATATGACACAAATTCATGATTTTGATGGGTCTTCTTCTAATTCTTAGAAGTGAATATGCGAATATGAATCAAGGTCTCATAAAATACTTTAATACAAAATATCATAAAAAGATGAGGGGATAATGATGCAAATAATATCAAGTTGTACATTTCTGAGTGTCTTCATAATGGTAATTACTACTCTCAAATGTCATTCATTCATTCATTCATTCATTCATTCATTCATTCATTCATTCATTCATTCATATTCATTCATTCATTCATTCATTCATTCATTCATTTTCTCAAGCCTTTCATTCGTGATAATTTTATTCAAGCTTTCAATCATATATATATTTTGACTTGTTTATTTGTAAATATGACTTATTATTATCATTTATATTATTATTATCATTGATTAAAAAGAAGAAACCAACCAAACAGGATAGAAAAAAAAAAGGCTACATTAAATAAATGCGTGAATAAATTCGTCATAATGTACGTTGAGAAATGAAGAACAAGAAAAGAGATCGCGAAAGACAGCCGTGTGACCAGGGATCGAACCCGAGACCTCCCGAATGTCATCCGGGCGCTCTCTCGTCTAATCTACCACTCAGACGCCAGTACATAGTCACAGATTCAAATCATCCAGTCGGAACAACTGAATTCTTGATCTCTTCCAACAATAACAATAACAGTAACAACCACCAATACATTTTGTCTCCGATTTATACAGTATTTATAAGTACAGTATTAAATGGCTTACAACGACTTGAATGGCTTGAGTTTACAAAATGATTGTGCTTTCCCTTCCCCTTCCCTCCCCCCCCCCCCCCCCCNTTACTTACTATTGAAGTTCCACTTTATATCAACTAGATAATCCGCATGAATGTTCTCTCTCTTCAGGTCGATGCCATAACTGTCTTGTGCATGAGAATCTAAAGCTTCCTACTGCTGTTACAGACTCTGTGTCAAATGGATCCCGAGATTTGTCTCCACTTCGTCAAAATTTGGGAAGACTCGATAACGGGCCACACATGGCGGTTTTGATTGATACAAATGAAAAAACGCCACATGTTACAAGCCACGTGATTCTTCAATATTCGCAGGGCGAACAAACTTGTTAAACCTTCAAACCTGCTCCGCGACCTGATTTATTAGTCAGCTGATGTTTGTTTGTCGCAGTGTGAAAACTGCACTCAACTAATTAGCCCAGTACAAACGGAAACGACTCCAGTTTGTTTATAACTCATTACTAACAGCTGACCTGTTTTGGATGGGAAAAGAAACCAATTTTTTTAAAATTTTGTTTTAGACTTCATGAATTTGGGAGCTCGGGAACGACAGCTTTACTGTTGAAACAGCCTTATATAGAGCAGCAGAGTCATAAGAGAGAACAGTTTGGTCTGCGGCATCGTCAGGAACAGCAAAATCATCTTTAAACTGAAAAAAAAGAATATTCAAGCCCCCCCTCCCCCTCAAAGGCAATATTTTCAATATCGCTGATACCATAACACTTTCTTCAAACGAGGGAGAAGCAGTTTCAGCAAGACAAGGGAGCAAGGCTCTTTGACAAGAACGGGAGTATCAGCTCGAAGAAAATCGAGTTGAGCCAAAACAGTAAAAGCGTATTCAAAAAGGTGATTGGATCTCCATCTTAAGAAATAGCTTCCGCAAAGTGAGCGTTGGATTTAGTCATGGGCTTGTGCTTCCCGTATCGTTACCTGATCGCTGGACTGGCTGGACTAGGACTCTGTAATCCCTTGTGCATGCGACAGAGCTTTACGTTGATGGTCACTCACACCTTACGGCCAGCCACCTCCAGTGTGAGTAATGTGAGCATCTATCCCCATTGTACGGTCTTCAACACTAGCAGGGACTACATAAGTGATTTTCATCCGGATACGAGCATGCAGTTTCATACTGTCTATTACGTTGGAATAGTCGTAGGAATAATGTTGGGTGGATTCTTATCGGGGAGGTTTCCAGCTCACATTGTCATAGGTATCGCAATTTTCACCTGTAGTGTGCTGGCTCTCATCCTTCCACAGGTCTACAAATTAACCTCGGCAGGTGTTTTTATTATACGATTTGTCCAGGGATTGAACGAGGGAGTGAGCCAGGCGTCTATGCCTGGGTTGATTTGCTCATGGGCCTTGGTGCACGAAACATCGACGCTGTTTGCTATAACTTTTTCAGCATTCCAATTGAGTCCTGGAATAGCTACCATTGTGGCAGGCGCCTGTCTGTGCTATATCAGCTGGGATTCAGCGATGTATCTCTTTGGCGCTACTGGTGTGCTTTGGTCTGCTGCCTGGGCATGGCTCTCCTATTCTGTGCCCCAAGAATGCCCTCATCTGGGTAAAGAAGAATTACTGCTTCAAATCACTAAAGGTCATGTAGTTCACAAAGGTTCAAGTTCTCTGGCCGCTCGAATTCCGTGGAAAAAGATCTTGACGTCCAAAGCGGTATGGGCCATTTGGATGGGTTGTTTCTGTAAGAATTTTATCGTATCGACAGTGACAACGCTTCAGCCTCAGTTCTTCAAAGACGTCTTTGGCATTCGTTCGGCGGACATTGGGTTGCTTTTAGCTCTTCCATATTTCACGGCTCTTATTTTCATGTACGTGTACAGCTACGCTGCGGATCGTCTCATTACTTCTAAACTCATTAGTACCACGAAAGTTAGGAAATTTTTTCAGTGCGTGGGTGCCATCATAGAGTCTGTCTTCTTCGTCGGCATGATCTATGCCAGCAGCTGGCAGATGTCCTTTGCTTTCTTGACTGTAGCGTATGCGGCAGGAGCAATGACTTTTGCTGGATATAACTGCAACATAGCCGATTTGTCCCCTCAGTTTTCCGGCGCTGTATCCGCGATTGTATTCACAGGAATCAGCGGTGGAGCTATTACCACCTTTATAGCGTCCCTTGTACCAGGAAAGGAGAGCACCTTCCAGAACTGGACCGTTGTATTTTGGCTAGAAGTAGCCATTGCTGCGTGCACAGCGCTCGTTTTCCTCCTCTTTGCTTCCGGTGAAACTCAATCATGGGAGGTTGAATGTGAGTCGACAGAGATCACAGTGTTGCCGTGTCACACATCAGACGATGGAAAACAGCTGCTCGAGAATGGACATGTGAACAAAGACAAGAGAACTTTGTACACTGGAGACGAGACATTTGGAATGGCAGAGAAGAACGAACAAAAATCGTCTTAGAAGTGTAGCACTAGATCTGTCTTGTCGCTTGCATGCAACACCCCGACAATCGCCATCCTGAACGAAATTTGGTCCCTCCTTCCCCCTGGACTGTCATTGATATCGTACATGTTGTGTCAAAACCTCAGACTCAGGTTTCAAGAGTTTTCGTGGAACGAAAGAAAACTGCGACATATTTCTTTGTAATTCACCGACAGAGGTACATATCGGAATATTTGCACGCACATGTTCAGACACACTCACTGAATGTCATCAATAATAGAGCTGGTGCTCGTTGCCGGCATGAGCCGATGTGGAATATTTGCGCTAAGCAATGTCAGAGACATTTCAGTAAGTCCCACCTCAAGACTGAACTCTATTATACATCACATTCGGCATTCACAATTAGAGCTAACTTCCATAAAATCGCTTTGCCAAGTGCATTTGGTTTTTTTTAGCCTTTGGTGTAAAACTTGGATTTTGGCGTTTATCGTGGTACTGTATTGCGCCTAGGCGAAAACAATAATGGTGAAATCGTGGCGGGACGATTTATATGCAGAAAAGCAGAAGCTGATGCTTAAAATCTTTTGTTTCTTATCCGAAAGTATAAAAATGGACTAGTAACTTATTTCCAGATCTTTTACAAATGTCTAGTCTAGTAGTGGGAAAACTTTAATTTTTTAAGACAGTGACACAGCAGACGAGTTTGGTAAGAGGACTGAATGTTTATATAAAAACTTGTTAAAACCATGTTTTAATAAAAGATTACCTAACAGTTGAAACTTAAAACTGTTTCATGATTTGAGTGCTTGTGTGACGTACTTAGTCATCTGGATGCGCGATCAATCCCCCCGATTGACCGCGCCCTTTTATAAAGGAATAGTATCCAATAAAACTGAATTGAAAATGAAGTAAAGGTTACAGACCCGTAATAGGATTGGACCCTTTTTTCCTCTATGGGCTATATTAACATTTTGAGCTGCCCTCTGAACCCAAAGTTTTAGCTTTCACCCAGACTTATACCAGATTGAAGCTCATTATGTGGCCCAAATTTTAAGACTGACCCGACCCTAGCAGGCCCATTGAAATTTTGAGTTTGGTTGTTATTTGTAAACAGACCCTACATTTTTTAACTGGTCAACGCCAAACCCCTCCTCTTCCGCATGAGCACACCTTGACCTGGCAGTTCCAGCCCAGGGCTAAATAGTGCCTGGTAAAATAAAGTAAAATGGACATTTTCCCATGATATCAAAATTTTCCCCCTGGAGCCCTTATTACTGGAAGCAGGGCATGCCAAAAAAAGAAAAGGGGAGATGAAATTTACCTCCTAAGTTTTGTAGGACCCAAAAGTGAAAGCACAATAATACAGGCCTGTAACCTAAAGGCGCAGAACACCCAGCAACCTGTCCTATACATGGCCCGGTCTCTTTAATGTGTTATAGTACCCTTTGTTTGGAATTTCCAGCCAAATCTACCGTGACATCAGATATTCAATAATTTTCCCTGTAGGCGAGCATTTTATAGTTTCATAAATGCCTGTTTCCTGTCGTCCGGAATGGAACAGTATGACCGAATGGTTATGGTGGTGAACTCAAGATCTAAAGGTCGTGGGTTTGGTTCCCATCCTTTAGAAAAGCATCTGATTCATAGTTTTCCTCAGTCCACCGTCTGTAAAATGGGTACATGGCTATAGAGAGCGAAAGATAATGTCAGACTGCTAGTGAACAGCACCTACAATTGGCAGAGATACTGTATGCTTCCCAGAAAGCTGAGAAAGTCCTAGAGTAACCAGGCCTATTGGGGTAATAATAGTGCGTGAGTGGGCACTAGCCTGGATACAATTTGTATACTACATTATTATTAGTAGTAGTAGTAGGCCTAGTATTATTACTTTTATTATTATAATTATCGTCGTTATTATTATTATTGTTGTTGTTGTTGGTGGTGGTGGTGGTGGTAGTGGTGGTGGTGGTGCTGTGATCCTTGAATCTAATGTAAAAGGGATATCTGGCTGTAGAAATGTATAGGCTGCATATTGTATAATTTTTTTTTGAGAGATCCGAGTTGGTGAAGTTCTATAATCATCCAGTTGTCCCCACTTTATGAACTGTTATCAGAGCAGAGTCACTCCTACCAGGTGACCTCCCTCCTCCTTCTCCTCCCTCCCCCCTACCCACCCGCTCTCAACCGATCAAGAGGCCTTCTATCAGATATTCCCAATGTCATTTTGTTCTTCGTGTCTTTTGTTTTGCACTGACCAGCAATGCTGATGAGTATAAGGAATAAAGGAACCAGTTACCGAGCCACTCACACGAGAGATTTGTAAGAAACGAGTCATCTTTTGTACAGAACCGGAAGACAAAGCTTGGCAACATGGCGGCAACTATTTATGCTTTCAAATTTGTTGGTGGAACATCGTATCAATGACCTTGTTTCGGAGGATTACATGGCAAGAATCAACCGTGATGTGTATGTTAATAAATGAGGCATAGATATTTATAAGTATAGCAAACATCATCCGGGAAGTCAGTGCATTTTTTCCTGTCTTTTCCGCATTAGTCGCAATCATCCTGGCTCGTTCAGACACTGATACTTTCTTTGCAAGGAGGGGATGTGGCTTCCCATTTTGTTAAAATTCATGACCCAAGCAAGTTTCAAGTTTATATATTTAGGCCAAAGCCAACCAGATGGAATATAAGGTCACATCAGCTCAAAAAGAATGAATGAACAGGACAAAAAACAGAAAAGCATCTGCAGTTTACGTGAATTGCCACGCCCAGGGTACCATAAACTATAGTGCTGTGCATCACTGCATAATGACAAAGGATATTTAATTGCCCGCTGCAAAGTACTGTGCTAAAACAAACGCGGTTGTGAGAACAGATGTTCGAGCACTGTTTAAGCCGTATTTTAGTGAAACATGCGGGCAGGTTCGATAAAATCGCACCGTTTATTTAAACACATTTTGAACTTATCTAAAACCAAAAACAAAATCAGGAAAACAAGATGCTGTCCACTGTAAAACTTTGTTAACTTGTCCCCAGTTTTCCACTTGGCTCCTGTCAGCCCTTTCCATTGTTTCAAGCCACCCAATATCTTTATTTACTGAAAGGTTACAGGAACCAAACTGAAAAGAAAAAAAAAGACTCTTTGAGCCATTTAATCAAATTTTCTCCTCGAACCACAGGAACATTCCGAGATGGCCGAGGCTAGTCGGCAGGTCTGGTACCACCACTGTGCTCAAATTATATATTGTTTACGGTAGGAGTCCTTCATTTATATTTTTCACAATTTTAATTTAGATGAAAAGGGGTTAAAAAATGTGGCCTTCTTTTGCAGACCATAGGCCCACACAAATGAAATCTGCTGAAGCCATTGGGAAACATTGCCTGCAACGATTATTTTCTTTGCAAATTCAGGACTGATTTTTTACCATTTTTGCGGTGTGGTTTCGTGTTATACGCTTATTTCCACATATTCTATTCAAAGGACAGATTTTCTACTCTGCGATTATCGACTCTGAGAGTCCATTTTGTTTTGGACCAATTAAGCTCCAGCAACCTAAAAGCGGTAAAACCTTGGGACTTTTTCAAAGTGTGCTTGGATTAGAATTAAAGGAGCAGAGTTCAAGAAGAGACGGCATTAGATCTTTGGGAGTCCTTAGACTAGATATTGATTAGGGATAATTTTTTTTTGTAAGATGCTTCTTCTTCATTTAATCTAGACTATACCCTTACACTCTGGAAGAGTCCCAGAGACGACTTGTTGTTGTTGTTGTTGCTGCTGCTGCTGTTGTTGTTGTTGTTGTTGTTGTTTTTGTTGCTGTTGTTGTTGTTGCTATTGTTAATGTTGTTGTTGTCGTCGTCGTTGTTGTTGTTGTTAATGCTACTGCTGCTGCTGCTGCTGTTGTTGTTGTTGTTGTTGTTGTCGTCGTCGTCATCCTTGGTGTTGTTGCTGTTGTTGCTGCGGCTGCTGTTGTTGTTGTTGTTGTTGTTGTTGTCGTCGTCGTCGTCATCCTTGGTGTTGTTGCTGTTGTTGTTGTTTTGTTGTTGTTGCTGCGGCTGCTGTTGTTGTTGTTGTTGTTGTTGTTGTTGTTGTTGTTGTTGTTGTTGTTGTTGTTGTCAACTTTTGAACAGCTCCTATGTATAATTAGTATAATCCGGTTTGATACACCCGGTCGGTTCCATAGTCCGTGATCGTATCACTATGGTTTTCTGTGTATCCCGTTTCATGTAGGTTGATGGCTACTCCATTTTCCACAGCACAGAATTTTAATATTTACAGTGTTCCGTGGTTCACAATGACACAGCCCAGCGAGGCATCACGACCGGAGAATAGATAATTGCGATGTGATCAAAGAAAAAAAAAAATAACAGCGAAACAATTTAATTTGCAATTAAAAAGAAAATAGACTACTATAGTCTCAAACTCCCAGCATGGGGTTTCATCATTAGACTGTGAAGTTATGCCCATCTATAGACACACATCTGTTGCGTAACGTTCCCTGTTACCGGCTGTTGTCGTATTCGATGTCCTCTTACCTCACCTACTCCATACATATTTTTTTACAGTAGACGACACCGTGCATGCGGGCCCCAGATAGGATTGAACAAGTTCTCCCCAAAAATCAGTTCAGATCAGTTCAGGAAAAAACAAAAGCCCCAAGATCAATTTCAGTTCAGTTCCATGAAAATTGAGTTGTTTTCAGATCAGATCAGTTCCTCTTGGTTTTTGAAATTGGTAATCGGTTCTAATTTTTGAGACAGATATGAGCTCCCAAGGAAATTAAGGTTAGAAAATTAAAGCTGAGTCCTAGCACTCAAAATAGCTACAGTTCAGATCCAGATCAGTTCGTCCAAAATAGTTACTGTATTAAGTTCAGATAAAGTTCACGATAACTGAACTTACGTTCACGAACTGCGTTCATATTTTCTCAATTATGTCCAACCCTGGCGCCAGCTTTTGGAACCATGTACAGATCTCTTAAGGTCNGGGGGAGGATGTTTGAGGGGAGGAGAGGGGGGTTACTGTCAATATAACAAAAAGGGAAATTCTATCGTCCATGTGTCATGGAGTCTCCTTCAGTCATTTGAATCCATGGGTTTATGCTTCATAGTGATCGTACTTCTTCTAAGAGTTTTTGTCTGTAGTTGTGTTATGTTCCGCGTGAAGATTAGAAATGGGCAGGTTAAAGTGCTGTAAACCGTACTGTTTCGTTTCTTGCTCTCATTTAGCAGGAAAGCATTTCAGAGAGATTTATATCTAAAATTGCCGCCTTGTAAACTGTTGTTGAGGCTAGACATGTGAACACAGTCTATACGGGTCTACTGTGTTAAGATACGTTTATATTGACCCCGCACAATTTCTGTGCGTACCGACAGAAAACGTACGTGTATGATAAATCCCTCTTTGTTTCTACTTGCACGGCTGAGACTGTTTATACTGGCGAGGACACTTGCGACTGGCATGAGCACCTACAAAAATCGTCAGTGGTTGTCACATTTTAGTTGTGCCTAGGTGACAGACAAAAGGAAGTGTGTGCGATAGTTTCTCCTCTTAGTCTTTGTCATCATTGGATGCACTCCACGCGTTCACACAGACAGGCGTGTGTTTAGATCAGGGGACAGTACCCTTCATTGTTTCCCAATTTGGGTGATTTACATCAAGATGGATGATGACAAATTAATAACAGAAGTCAAGAATCGACCCTTTATTTGGGACAAAACCGACAAAAATCATTTTAATAGAGACATGATCACCATGACTGTATTTATCAGGAGTCATTCTAAATTGTTCTATGAATGTCTTTTCATCAGTCAGCAATTTCAGGAAGCAAATGATGAAACTCTCCATGCAATTTTCGCGATTTGTTTATTGGATGTACAGAAAATTTCCGAAATCGATGTTTTTTTAAGTTTCGTTTCTTCTACCACCACCGCAAAATCAGTTTCTGTCGTTTTGTAAGCGCCATGTTTACCACAAATCCAGTAGCGTCTGGTCTAGTATGAACACTCCTTTCCGCGCGCGTACGTCTCTTTCGGTCCGCACAGAAATCGCGCGTGTCACGTAAACTGACTCTTGCGTGAATGAAAACCTGGTTGTTTTTTTTTTCGGAGCTGGGGGAACCAAGGCCCCTTCTCTGTGCCGACTAGTATAGCTCAGTAGTTAGTAGGTTACAGACCAGGACCTGTAATGGGATTGGACCCTTTTTTCCTCTATGGGCTATATTAACATTTTGAGCTGTCCTCTGAACCCAAAGATTTAGCTTTCACCCAGACCCATACCAGATTGAAGCTCATTATGGGGCCCAAATTTTAAGACTGACCGAACTCTAGCAAGCCCACTGAAATTTTGAGCGTGGTTGCTATTTGTAAACAGAACCTACATTTTTCACTGGTCAACGCCAAACCCCTCCTCTTCCGCCTGAGCACACTCTTGACCTAGCAGTTCCAGCCCAGGGCTAAATAGTGCCTTTGCAAAATAATAATAAAGTAAAATGGACAGTTTTCCATGATATCAAAATTTCCCCCCTGGAGTCCTTATTACTGGAAGTAGGGCATGCCAAGAGGGAAAAGAGAAGATGAAATATAACCCCTTAGTAGCAGGAGACCGGCCCAATAGTGAAAGTACAATACAGGCCTGTAACCTAGTACTTCTTCCACTCACCGAGGGCATACTTACTATCGATGTTCCACTGTACGTATAAATATTTTGCTCCGAATTCTTTCTTTGTATCAGTGCTCTGTTTTATTGGTCCAAGATGGGTCCTGAAAACTAAACTGTACATTTACAGTGAAACCTCGATATAAAGTATGCCCTTGGTGCATTGAAAAGTATACTCACTATTGTGGCATGCTCAGTGTCGACGTCCACCTCATTAATGAAATGATAAAATAATAATGAATCTTTGCATGTGAAATCCAGACTTAATAACAAGAAATACACAAACTTAACAAGTGAATGCTCACAATATCGAGGTTCCACTGTATTTGCTGGGTATGTTGATAAACTTTCTTTGATGCCATCGTTAGTACATGTGAAAATATAGCTGTACTGGTAAAGCAGCATGCCAAATGGTTACGACGTTGGAGTCAGAATCTGAAAGGAAGATTGCACCGTCCTACAGACCATATTAAATCATACGATATCCTATTATTCCAATAAAACAGTCTTTCAAGTGTCTATCGTAATGATATACCGCCTCTGCTAGCCCCAGACAACCCACAGGGTTACATTATCCAAAGTCCGAATTGTTACAACCACTACGCGCGTGGGGGCCATAAGCTAACGTCAAATACGTTCTTGTCACATGGCCCAGCTGTCTAGCCAGTGCTCTGCAAACGGGTTATAGCAAGTTGGTATGAATGTTTTAATTCCTCTGTGAACAGTAGATATGCCAAACAAAATCATGCTGAGGCAATAAAAACGCAGAATACTTTTTCTGGCTTACACTATCAAACTTTACGTTTGAATTTGGAATACAAGAACCTTAATTAAAAGCTGAATAATACATTGTCAGGTAGAGGTGTCTGTAGCTGCTGGAACAAAAGTGATGTCCGCGTTTTTGCCATAGACTTCTGCTGTTTGGGGAAGGGGAATAATTTTGGACGCGAGGGCCGAACCCTATAACTCTAGATCTCCTTATTGCGTCATATTACATACGCGCACGATAACAGAACGACGCTCTTTCTTCGCAAAATTGACTCGGTGGGCACTATAGATAATTTTTAGAGAGGAAAAAGTATTAAAAAACGGAAAATTATTTTGATGTGCTTATCCTACTTTAAGGTCGTGGGTTCGATTTCCCATCATGGTCATCTTGTAAGTGTTTTGGGAAAGCATTTCATTCATGACGTTTTTCAGTCCATCCCTCTATGAAATGGATAATCGATTATGGAAAGTAATCGATAAATGTATTGCCACTGTGTCAGAGTGTTAGTGATCAACGCTACTGCACTGTAAACTTCTCAAAATGATGTTCTGCTGTTGTTCTGAAGTGATCTGACCTGTTGGAAAAATACAGTATAAGTAGAACATCGACATGATGCAATCGTTGGTAAATGGAAAAAGTATACAGTACTTACGAGGTCTGTCTCAAAAATAACTTTCCCTACCCCACATTTCAAAAACCAATGAAGATAATGTCACCAAATTTGGAACAATGTACCTTCATTATTATATTAGCTATTCAACATAGTCACAACCATTGTCCAAGCACTTCTGCCACCGACGCAACCAGCTTTCAAAAGCGGTGACATATGTCTCTTTGTCCAGCACTCTAAGAGCAGCTTTTGTGGCCAAGATAATGTCTTCCCCTGTCTCAAACTGCTGTCCCCGAAGGTGTTCTTTCATTTTAGGGAAAAGGTGAAAGTCACAGGGGGCCAAATCAGGAGAATATCGGGGGTGATTCAGTATAAGTTTCCCAGTTATACGAGTGCAGAAGTTCTGTCAACACATTGACTGTGTTCACAGGTGGGTTGTCATGGTGAAAAATCACACCAGTTTCAAGCAATCCAGGACGCTTTTTCCTTATGGCAGGTCGTAACTTTTCTTGAATAACCATTTTGTAGTAGGTAGCATTGACAGTAATGCCTACTGGAACAGGCCACTATAAGATGATTCCTTTGTTATCAAAAACTATAATGTGCATGACTTTCAATGCACCCTATTTGCGACGAACTTTCGCTGGGCGAGGTTCATCGGCGTCCAACCACACAGCAGATTGCCTTTTCAGCTCTGGGTCCCAAGAATAGACCCAAGTCTCATCACCAGTTATTATTCGATCTAAAAACTGATGACCCTCACGACGATAACGACGAAGAAAACTTCGGGCGCACGTCATTCGTTGTTCCTTTTCATCTTGAAAACATCTTCTTTTTGTCAAGTTTATCCGTCAAAATTCTATGAACTGAAGCAGAAGAAATAGAAACTTCATCTGATATCTCCCTGCATGTTTTCCTTTTATCTTCACCAATGGCTATCTTTACAATATCGATATTTGCATCTCCACATGCAGTCACAGGCCTTCCAGGTCGTGATCCTTCCTCAACACTGATTCGCCCCTCATGAATCTCTCTTACCCATGATCTCACAGTTTGAATAGATGGAGAGTAATCTTCTAAAGCAGCTAATACGTAGATCTTGATGATTTTCTGGTGGCTTTTTTTCCCAAAAGAATCGAAAATTTTATTACTGTTCTGATGTCATATCTGGAAAATGATTTTCTCAAAATGTTGACTTCCATTTTGCTGGTTAAACTTATGACAGATGGTATAAACAAACCCCTATAACTTTGCTTGCGTTCAAGGCAGTGCCACAACGTTTTAACGGGAATTTCCGTATATGTTGGTGCTCATTAGTGTGAAGTTCCATGCATTTAGTTTAATATTTCAAGATTTTACAAGGTGGAGAAAGTTATTTTTGAGACAAACCTCGTAGCCTACTATTGAGGAAAGTTGGATTTTTTTCTTAGGGCATTTACAACACAATCGTGATTGGGAATCGAACCCATGACCTTTATATCTTAAGTCCATATGCCGAAACCATTCGGCCACGCTACTTCACCTTGTACTAATGTAACCGGGTGGAAAGGTATATACAGTAGAGTAGTATTCTTTCTCTTTTTATTTAAGGGGGAGGAAGGTGAGCTTAGTCTGATAATTTTTCAGATGTTGCATATAATTTATTTTTTTTAAGGAAGTGTGTCCACCAGGGATTTTACTAAATTACTGTGAATGATCAATTTTGAGAAGAAGGGCCGAAAAAACCTACCCTAGAAAATTTCTGTCCCTGCCGGGGATCGAACCAGGGTCTCTCAGCTTGCAGGTCCGAGCGTGTTACCACTACACTACAGGGACGCTAACTTCACAGCAAATTAATTCTTAAATACCTACTGCCTGAATCGGTCCCTAACTTCCACGTGCGAACCTAGTGTTCACCCGTGACCCAAACACACTTCCCGACTGCTCACAACACTAATATCGAGATTCCACTGTAATAATATGTAGTTCCGTAAGCGGGTATTTACCTGGACCCAAAACTTCATGAACATTACTCTTATTATATAAATTCATTCAGGACGTGCAAAACTACCCTACAACCTGCTGCATCTCTTTACAGCACAACTTTATTACAACTGTGTTTCGTTCATGACAGTTTTTTTTGTCTAATTCTATAGTGTCATTAAAAATACTGAACGGTTTGCCACCATCAGCAAGGTAACAGCAGCAAACCAGTCCTACCACTACCACCACAGTCATCAGTTGCATAGTCGGCCATCATCTCCACCCTCGGCATTATTCCTATTAAAGCACTATTATAATATAGGTACGGTAATAATAATTATTAGCAAATAATGGCTATGTTGTTTTTTTTGTCCATTTCTAGAAACTGCTATAGGAACATTGTTAGCTGATGATACCCATGAGCGTAGCTGCATTCGTGGTTTAATTTAATTTGGTATCACCAGCTGCAGCAGAATAACTTGAATTTTGCTTGCTTTTCTTTTTTTTTATATATATAGGCTACTGTGCACAAAAAATAGTCACGCTTCTACGGTACCCTGCCTGAATAAGGCCCACCTTTTATATTTAATAGGTTTTGAACAAACAAACATAGGTAAGGATTTCGAAACTTTTGTGCTTATTGCACCTCCTGGTACTGATACAACATTTATATGGAGTTTTATAACTATTGAAGCATATTTGGGGACTTTTTTGAAAGGTTCATAGACTTAATGGAATGGGTCTTATTAAGGCACCTTTGCCCTTATTACAACATTTATATGGAGTTTTATAACTATTGAAGCATACTTGGGGAGTTTTTTGAAAGGTTCATAGACTTAATGGAATGGGTCTTATTAAGGCACCTTTGCCCTTATTACAACAT
>JAWQUT010000342.1:67668-181592 GCA_033807755.1 Ellobium chinense
GTTCTTTCTTTCCAAAGATTTCACAAGTATTCTCCAAATTATTCCCGTGGTCATCTCTGGCCAACATAACAGTGTCAAACTATTTTCACGTCGACCTGCCAGCTGTTTGACCGGCTCTTCGACGTATGTTGACTGATTTGTGAGTAGTGATGTAACTAACACCGCCCCTAAGCGCAGAAAACACTGCCTTAGACAATAGTTAGCTGTCAATCAAATCATATCCTGTTGTGCAACATCTTAACAACCTATGTGCCCCTCAGGCAAATGATAGAGAATGTCAGAACTGTAGACCAATGAGAGCTCATTAAACAATACAAGAGGAAAAACGGCCCAGACAACCATACATAGGCTATGCATACATTAATAAAACGACTCACTCAGTGCCCAGACAGATGTTTCTTTTATCCAGTATGCATCCTGCCTTTTCTAAGATTACAGCACTGCGATCAAAGTCGAGCACTTGTCCACAGTCTTCAACAAAAGACTTCATGATTATATGTGAAAAGAAGGCACAAAATTTAGCACCAGGGAAAGTTATTGCATGTGGATAGTTCTCTTCGCACAACGACTACTAGCTTGCCTCTCGCTTTATGACGTCACGCCTTATTCCCGCGCTGACCGGACGACCAGTTATGGCGGCCCGCGCGGTGTGAAAATCCCGACTTTCAAGCTGCATTTTCTCGGAAGCCCTCGGGCGAAGAAAATGTGTAAGTTACTGTAAAGGGTTGAAAACTTATGAAAAAATATTGTGGATTTTTTAGGCCGTGAAGCAGATAGCTATACCTGTTCCTTTAAGGCACCTTTGCCCTTATTACAACATTTATATGGAGTTTTATAACTATTGAAGCATACTTGGGGAGTTTTTTGAAAGGTTCATAGACTTAATGGAATGGGTCTTATTAAGGCACCTTTGCCCTTATTACAACATCTATATGGAGTTTTATAACTATTGAAGTATACTTGGGGACTTTTTTGAAAGGTTCATAGACTTAGTGGAGTGGGACTTATTGAGGCAGCTTGGCCCTTTTTACTAGGCCCGCTTTAGTGATGCACATAAAATGGCATATAATGGAAGTTAAACAATTATTAGAAGTTTAGTGATGTCTTTATTTACATAAAGAATATAAAACAAACAAACAAACAAGGAATTAATCGTAACCCTAGCCTTTGCCTGGTCAGTGAACCCCGTATTATTAATTATACAATGATGCATAATGCATGTGAAGGGCTCCGTGGCAAAACGCACTATATATATATACAATTCGGGGGGTGTGGCAAAACAGTCCTCATACAAAGAATATTTTTTTGTGAAAGGCGAAATTTAATTCTGAATTAATGTAAACCAAATGTCATTCTATGGGGTGGAAATATGCATGTCTAATAAACAGGCCTACTCCTACTGCTACTTGAAGCATGCAAAATAAGCTAAAAATTCAAATTGGTGGTTAACGCGTTTTGTCATGCAACCTTTCATATGATTTTATAGAGCAAAGTTAACCCAACTTTCTTCCCGCTTCCTTGCACACCCTCTCCCCTCCCAAATAAGCACTGTTCACCAGAAGTTAGAGACACACAAGAAAATTTATGCAGTAAAATTTTGACAATAAGTATTCTGAGCTTGTGGGTTCAATTCCTGGGCGGGTGGTTTACAATGTGGTGTCTTTGGGAAAGACACTTCATTCTAGTTTATTTAATTTTCGCAACCGACTGAGATGTGAAGAATAAATACCTGGCTTGAGGGCTGTAAGGACCAGGGCGCTGCACTGCACCGACTGACAATGTCTTTGTTATGCATTTCGTTTGTAATACTGTGTATCTATGTATAATTTAGTATATATATATATATATATATATATATATATATATATATATATATATNTTAAAGTACTGTATTTTCTTAATCACAGATGTTTACTGACTGGATGTTGGTTTTTTTTTGGTGGTGTGTATCTTAATTAAACTGCTTTAGAATTTTATTTACTGATTAGTTAGTAGACAGCTTTCATATACAGTGGAATCTCAACTGTATAAAGTATGCCCTTGCTTCAAATAAAGTGTATACTTCTTACTGAAGATATCTAGATCCACATGAATAATGATATAATATACAGTACTGTAATTATAATGATTCTATGCATGAACTTCTATACTTATTTAAATGAATGCATAATATTGAGGTTCCCCAATGCATATTATTCCGTCTTTGATTGCACCTGAACCATCACTACAAGTTTGATGCAAGCCCACACATCACCATAGGCAATATTACCATCAAGCATGCGAATGTTTTTCTTTGATTGATGTACACATACTGATGTATGCCTGTTGATGTGAGCTGAAAGAGAGAGAGAGGGAGAGAGAGAGGGAGAGAGAGAGAGAGAGAGAGAGAGAGAGAGAGAGAGAGAGAGAGAGAGANAGAGAGAGAGAGAGAGAGAGAGAGAGAGTGCGTGGGTGTGTGTGTGTAAAAAATCTCTGCAGTATGCCACACTTATGTTAGTTCTATTGATCCGCTAACCCTGAGTTGCAACTATTCAATTTACACAGTGCAACTTTGAAAATTTTGCCTTTGTACATGTAGACTATATTTTAATGCATATTTTTACGGCTGAATATTTATACTTGGTGGGGTATTTATCAAAGGGCTTTGAAGTTTATCGGACTATGAGGCAGTTTTTGTAAATTTTCTTCCATCATCATCAACATGCTTATCAAAACCCCTTTCAGTTGAATTATCACTGATAGTGACAGTAACACAAGTCAACATACTAATATCAAAGCTGAAGACTTCACTAATGCTGTAGAATGTAGACTAAACACTAGATTAACAATGACTGCAAAAAATAGACAAGATAAGTATTTCAATATTATTTATGATTATTTAATATTATTTTTTGTTTCAACAAATATTCACATGCTTTCATGGTCAGTACAGTATCAGGTGGTAGATAACCATCACCTCATGTCATTTCAAGGCCTTGATGGTCTTTAGTCTTAAGTTACAGTACTGGAAATTTTCAAAGTGAAATATGGCAGAAGAGGACAAACTCAATGAATGAACACCTTGTGTTCTAGTACACTCGAACAGGCATCATATAAGTAACAGCCCTATCATAGTTTGAATTTAAAGTGTATCAACCATGTTGATAAATACCGTATGATCTTATTTCACATAATGTAAAGAGAAATATAAAGATCTAAACATCAACACAGATGATATTCAATACGATACTGCATGCAGCAACGAGAGCGGGAGGACCCATACATGTAACATTGTAACACTGAAATTCCTAACTCAGTTGTTGCTCTTTATCTATCCGACTTGAGCCTTTTGTTCTCCACTTTGTAACAGCAAGGAAAGAACAGTCTATGACCAAACATAAGCCAGCAATGATTAAAACGATACAACCACTGAGCATGTACCATAACAGTGGAACAGCACTTCCATGGGAGGCCACCAGCAAAAGTTTTAACAATAGAACATGAAAAAAAGGATTTGGTACTTACTACTGTAATTTACTTAATCTGTCCCCCCAGAAAATTGCGGTCGCAAATTATCGCAGATTTCTGCGTTTTTGAGGTTTTATAGCAATTTTGCACAATTCCGCAAATTTAGGCATTTTCTGCAAAGTCGGTGTAAATTTTGCTAATTTTGGCCAAACAGTGCACGGTTTCTACCAGTGTCACAATATGCATGAACAGAAACAAAGAAAATGTGTTCCATTTCTACATTTTTAAAGCATTTCAGTACTAAACAAAGCAATGTGGTGGTAAATATAACGAAGTTACGATGCTGTTTTTTGCAAATTTTGATGAATTTTTACATTTTTTGCATGCGACATTTGCGATTTTTGGTGAAAATTTTGGGAGTTTGAACGCAGTTTTCATCAGGGACGGCTTAATATGGACATCAACTTAAATAATGAAATGACAGAAAAAAAATGCTTGTGAAATTCATACTTACTATCAAAGGGATACTTACTAAATGAGTGTTTAATATCAAGGTTCTACTCTGTTTACAATGTGACTAGGAATCATATCATAACTCAGCAACAAGCAAAAAAAAAAAAATCACATTCCAAAAAATTATTATCAAAACCCTTGATACAAAATTAGCACAACTGCGAAACACTTTGCAAATTCCAATATTTTTTAGTATATTCTATTATGCCTATTACAAATGTCACCTAGTTTTAATCTAAAACAACCAGATTTCAAAGCATTACTGAGTCCCTAACCACCTCATTTTTTTGGATTAACCCATTCAATCCCAGGCCAAGGGGAATAATCAAACAATTAAGAAAACTGAAAGCCACATACCATTGTTATGAATGAGTAGTTTCTAATGAAATATGGTAGTAACCTCTTTGACTGTATATATAAAGGCTTGTGGCTAGACAAGTTTCTGGCGTTGAATTTAGATTTATTGCTGTATATAACAAGTAAATATGGTATCTTGGTGGGTGCTGGCAGGCACAAATCACCACATTTCTGGTTTTAAAGTTAATTTTGTTGCGGTTTAACAAGTAAATGGTATCTTGGCAGCTGCTGGTAGGCACTGTGGCATAAAACAGATTAAGCCATGTCTCTCTCAACTGTAATAAAGAGCCTCACACAATCAATCATCATCCCTGACATTCATGCACAAGTACACAAACACCTCAACAGAACTACGCATGAACCAAACTGTAAGCGCCTGCTGCACCACTGCCCACCACTGACAGACCTGCAATTACATAGTGTTATGCTGGCTCCTTCAACAAACCCCAACCACTGACAACACATTATATACATCAGCAACACAACTGAGGAAGACAAGGACATGTACATCTATCCAAGAAACAATGGGCTGTCAAAAGCACATTATACTGTTTAAAGCAAGGGACTACAGTATATCATCATCACTATTATTATCAACATACCTGACATGCCTCAAGGTTTCTCCCCTGTTATTGCACACACACCAGCCATCCCACCCAGTCAATAATGTAACACACATGCAACAAAGTGATAGACTACCATCTCCCGCTGTTTTTTTCTAAACATGGATTATGATGGATGATGTGAAATTATATGAAACAATATTGCAGGTCTCCTGACGGTTGTGATAATATTAGTTTTAGAACACACTCCACTCTGAGCAGTTCTGATAAGGTGCTGACAGTTTGATGCATTTTCAATGAGAGATGATTAATACAGTGGGACTCTGAAAATACAATCACTCTTAAGAACAAGCTTTTAAGGGTGTGTTATCAAAATTTTTGTTCTATTCATTGTGCTTAAAAGGAACAAAGCTGTGGGGACTGCTGAATGGAAGTGTGCTAAGCAGGGAATTTTGTGTTATGCAGTGGTTGTGTTAAGAGAGTTCCGCTGTATTTTGAAATGCTGCATACAGATCTAATACCAATGAAAATATTGTGCTAAACATTGCCCAGCCTCTACAGATGATCAACAGTCTACAGGTTGACAAAACACACAATACACTGAAACCTCGTAAGGGGCAAACAGAAAAATGGCGGTATAACGAGAATGGCGGTACAACGAAAATACACATGTAGAACAAGGGAAATAAGTAATTTACCAACATTAGACTGGCTAACATGTCTAAGATAATGCAGTTACCTCCCTTATCTCTCCACTAGACATAAAGGTCTTTGACACCTATTGTTTTTTCTTCTTTTGGCCCTATTAACATTTTGCGTTATTCTAAATATACCACTGTGATTTGGGGAAATTTCTTCCATGGAGGTTAAAGTACTTCTTTTGCCCGATCTTTTAACGGGNTGCGCCTATGAAATATCTGAAGAGATTTCTTTATTAACTCTTTCACTGCCTATTATCATACTTTTGGCTTTTTCATTTTCCGTTTTAGACTTTCCACTAATGACTGGGACATAGATTTTGAACCCACAGTATCACTTGACCCATTAATCACCTCCATTCCTTGGAGTGACCGCTCAGATTTTGGCAGCTTATTTTTCCTCTTGATCTGCTCATTGACAAGTTTTTCCATGTTCTTAGTCTTCTTGAATTGGGGCGCATTAGGGTCAATATGGAAGAGATGGGATGTGTACAGAGCACCAAACCTTGGATCATTCACATCCAACACAAAGTCTTCTTTGTCTTGTTCTGTCTTCTTGAGCTTGGCTAGTTTATTTTTCCTTTTCTTCTTCTTCTTCGTTTCTGTTGTATCAGCACCATCTGGCTTGGATAGGGCTTTGCCACCATTCTCATCCATCAGCATAAGTTCCAGCTCCGCTCTTTCTCTGTCATTCATTGCATCTTCCTCTTCTGCTTCAGCACCTATCACTTTCTTTTTCTTCTTCTTTTTCTTGTCCTTATTCCCCTTCCCTATATGTTCTACCTCTGTCTCTCCTTCCAACAAATGCTTCATATCATCAATGTCAAAATCATCAGGAATTTCATCATCACTAAAGGCTTGTTCATTGTCTTCATTTTCTACTATCTTCTTTTTCAACTTTCCCTCACGCTTCTTTTTCCTCTTCTCTCTTTTCTTCTCCAAATACTCACCAACAACAGGATTCTCTGCTTTCTTTTTCTCTTTCTTCTTAATCTTTTTCTCCACAGAGGATTTCAAACCAGGTTGCCACTCAATTTCTTTATCAATCTCACCTTCCTCTTTCCCCTTTTCTTCTTCTTCCTCTGCAGTCTTATCCATCAAGAGTTTTCTGTATATCTGAATCTTTTCCTCCTCTGTGTATTTCTTATTCTTATCTTCTTCCTCCCCATTCTCACTCATTATCCTTTTCAGCCATTCAGGCCGATCATCAGACTCCTCTTCCGAATCACTCTCTGGTGGCGCAATAATGTCAGAATATTTGTTTTCATCCACAATGCTCTCCAGCTCCTTTGGTTGCATTCCACTGATGCGCTTACTCAGCCTGTCAAAGTCGGTCTCGTCCCAAGTCACGTCCACTTTTGCCTGTGACAATGCAGTGGAATAGAAGCGGTTTGGCTGATAATCTAACAAGCTTTGGTCCTCAGAAAAACTCTCCTTAGGATCATCATCAAAAGTCATGTCATCAGGTATGAACCTGAGGTCAAGACGAACAGAGCTCATCAGGTACTCCCTTCCATCACACTCACTGTAAATCACATCGGCAGTATGAACTGAGTTACAATCTACCACAGCATAGTAATACCGCAACCGATTCAGCTGATATTCTCGTAATTTTTCAGTCTGTGCAGCTTCTATTTCTTTCTCTGACCATTTAAGTTTTTGCTGGTCCTTTCCTTTCTTCTTTTTCTTTCCGCTCTCAACATCATAATCTGCTTTACTGTCGTCTTTTGCTTGCTCTCGTATTTCTCGTGGACCCAGCAAAGCTTCTTCCGCCATTCTCTCCTTGCCAAATTCTGATGGGTAAATGGTAACACTCTTGACATGTCCACCCTCTGGAGCAAATGACTTAAACAGCACAAACAAATCTTGAGCTTTGACAAAATCCCAGTCCATGTTGCACACAGCCAGCCGGTGGGTGGAATCTGTCACAATGGGTGCATCTGTGTGAAGCTCGTTCCACTTGTGGTCAACCTCTGTTTCTTCCAGCTCATACTCCTGAGTGAACTCTGGCAATTCTGTGTCATCATCGTCACTGTCTTCCTCTTCATCATTGTCATCTTCATGCTCACCTGCTCCCTTTTCATCCTCGTCTTTATTGAGTTTGGGACTGTCTCGTTCATCTTCAGAGGACTCATAAGAACCTTTCAGGAAATAAACAAAACAAAACAATGTAAATCATCTGGTGCAACATGAGTGGAGGTGTAAAAAGAGAAAACAACAGGAAATAATAAATAAAAGTGTCATGGTCATCTTCTCAATAACACTGTCCCTTTCCATTTTTCCCAGTATTTTACCTGCCCAGCCAAATCCTGGCAGGTTATTTACACAAATTTGCAATGGCTGACATGTACAAAAAGTTAGGTCCGAATGTGCAAACATAGTTCATTTTCTATTACCAACATGCCACTTGGCACATGTGTTCCCTATCTGGTATAGATCAAAATATGAAGGGGCTCCAATCTGTACCATGTCGGCTTATGATTTTATGACATCATCAATTTTAATAAATTGCTATATAACGCCTTGTAACAGTTAGGAAGTAATAAATGCCTGTAAGATCATCTAGGGAAGGCAAATTAAATGTGGAACGGATGGATTAGGTCGAAGACAATGTAGGTTGACTGAAAAACTCAGTGAAAATGTATTTGATTGTTTACATAAAATTTTTTAATCAAACTGCATAATACCTCATAATGTCAAGAAACACAGTTCAATATAGACTTTTAAACTTAGCAAATCTTAAACTTGCACATGCATGTTCAGACATTCCTGATTCATGTAGAGTCTATATATTGGCTGAGATTACAAAAAGTTCATAATTAATAAAAGACATAAATCATTTCAGTAAAGTAACGAATTTGCAAAGATTAAAAACAAAAACGTAATAAGTTAAAAGTTAAAACAAGTTATGAATAAACGGTTATCATTCGTGATTGGGTTTATGAAGTACCATGCATACTCAGATAATGTTAGGTACATTAGGGGTCAGATAAAAGCTGATTTAGTGAATTCCAAAAAAAGAAGGAAATGAGTTTTCTGTAAAAATTAATGAAAGTGGCATTATATTGCGTATCTTTCCCAACGTGTACAAGCGCAATGCATCAGAATCAGTTTCAGCTGTCCACTTCACTTATCACAAACATTAAAATCAACCACCCAGTTCTGTCGTACAAGTTGGCAAACATACTGGTTTCGTACTGATCTGGATAGTTATGATGTAGAATATGCAAAACCCAGTGCAAAATACTAAATTCATTGAATAAACTACATTCTAATAAAATAATATGAGGTAATACAATGATACAAACGCATTTATTGTGAATATGAAGAAACAACAGACATAATTAGAGAGATGAACATAATGGCTCTATAGAATATTCAAAACAACGTGCATTTCAAAAGGAATCAACAGAAATCATCAGGGGGTATGCATGACACGAAAGTGATTTCATGAAAGCATCAATGTCAGGAATAAAAATAGGATGAATTAAATTTAATAATCTCTAGAACATTGACCATTACAAATGCATAAATGTGTGCAAGGCAATGCAGCTTTCACGCATTTGCAGTTGGCAGAACATCTTTTGCAAGCGCATTTGATAAGAGCCTGGCTGATCTTTGCTACATCAGGAAGCAATGACCAAAGTGGTTGCATGACACCATCTGACACCGCCCATCCCCAGTTATCTGCGGTTGGAATGGCAGGCACTTTTGTCAGACACTGCCGCCAGATATAGCCAGCCTGCAGGACAGCTTGCTTGACATGCTGCCTTAACGCCTCTTCCATTGGCGGGATGTTTTCAATGGACCTGTTCTTCTTGGTGAATAAATCTTGGCGACAGTCGTTGATCTTGGACAAGGATGAAGTTTTGTCATACATGTGAATAACAAACCGCTCAAGCTGAGGTAAATGCTCATTGAAAGCGTCCTCTTCAGGTGTATGACTCACCACAGTGAAAGTTGTGGTGATCTCTGGAAAAGAGCTCCACGCACCCCAGGCTGTCTTCTTACCTCTACCATAGAATGAGGACACTGTGTCACAGCCTGTGAAGGCGTGCCAGAATGGAAGAGCATCGCATAAATCGGGTTTAAGCGACCATGCTATCTCATGAATTGCCAGAAACTTTTTGTATTTTCCTTGACCAAAATCTAGCCAAAGGTGCTGGACATCTAATTTAAAATATACGCCAACTGCCACAATGACAACATCAGTGTCCACTGTCTTAATCAAAATATCTTGATGGCCTGACAACTTTGCATGAAGGGTATGGAGGAATAATCGTGTGTCCGCTTCTTCGTGCATGCAAGGACTGATAGTCTCTAAATCCACGTTTACCCTTGTAGCAAAGAGCTTCTCAGATGCCGAGCTAATGATCAATTTGTCTTTGGGGGTGACAGTTTGTGATAGTTTCTTTACAATGAACGAAAACTGTTCTGTCTTGTTTACGTCGACCATGAGGAAATTTGACCATTTTCCTGTAGGAACAGGAGTCAAGGCCGTCATATGCACACGGGTACCGGTCCCCCGTTTTTGCCGTGTTGTTCCATTGAGCATTTGCTCCAGATACCTATCAAATATAATGTCAACACACGACACATTTCCCAGCAGCTTGAAAGGGTATGGAATAATGATGTTGTCTACGTAGTCCTCAAATGTTTTAGAGGCACCTGGTAGAGGGGCATGAATCAGGTCGGGACCGTCAATGACAATGGTGTGACGTCGGGCTCTTCTACAAAGGGAGTCATCATGGCTTCTAGAATGGGAAGGACTTCTGCTATGTTTGAGCATCTAAGGGCTCCAAATTCCACAAGAGAGGGTGGGTATGCCTGGTTTTCATGAGAAAAGAACTCTGATAGGTTCCCTGCATGCGACTGGCATGCAATAAAAAGCCGTGAAAACAGATGGCAGTCATGTCGCGACATGACTGCCATCTGTTTTCACGGCTTTTTATTGCATGCCAATTTTTGTTTACCTTAAGACATTTTTGATGTGAGCTGGTCACGGAAAAGAGTTAAGTTTGACTTCTTTATGGTCTCATGAAGAGACAACTTGCACAACTGCAGCCTGTCATGGCAGAATTCTTTAAATTTAAATTTTGCTTTGCCCACATTGGATGCTTCATATATACAGAGCTAGCAGCCTCTTCCGACAAAACCCGTTTTGAGTGCAGGGTCATGAGACTAGATTCCCTCTCAAATTCGAACGGGTTTCCTTTCATTCGAATGCAGTCTGCAAGAGACGCCACATCTGCTAGAAACTTTTCTTCAAAGGATCTTGAGTCTTCACTGTGCTTTGTGACCCCAAATATCAGGCATAGAATGAATTCTACTGATGTCTTCATATTCTGAGGTCATTCTAGACAACTCGGGGCCGCCAAGCATCCATTTTATCAAAGCCCTCTCTTGATCAAATAGCCCGATGGCGCCACGAGAAGTTTCTATCTGTCCTTCTGGCGACAAAAAAGCCTCCAAGGAAAGCATGATAAATGTTTGGATGTCTGAACTCAAGCTCATCAAGAGAATGAAGGAAGACTGGCATCCATTGAGCGTAGTTTTCTCTGTTTAGAGCAAACAATCATGGGCATACAGTGCGAATACTGTCAACATAGAGTTTGTAATCTGCTGACCTGATGCTTCTACAAAGGACAAGAGAAGGGATTGAAGTTCCAAAGTCAGTAGCCAATATTTGAAGTTCACTCATTCGTCTGCTTGCAGGGAAGCCCATATCTGTAAAGCTTCTGATGAACCACTGTCTCTCCATGCCTCTTCAAGTAAGATAAAGAATACTGCCAAGGAAACTTGATGGGCATATCTCGCATATTTGACATGACTACCTGAAACTGCAGCTTCTGCCTTGCCTCTGGAGGTTGCGCCTGATTCAACCATCAGCTCAAGCCACCCATTTCCTTCTAACCAGGTCCCAATCATCTTAAGAATGCACATTTCTATATGCAAGCCCCCCCAGGAGTCTGGTTGGGATTGGCTATTTTCATGCAATTAAATATTAGCTCGTGACTGCACAGGTTCTTTGAGTAAAGGTAAAAGAAGAGCTTTGCATTTATGCTGTTTTCTTGCATCACTTGACGTTGAGTGATAAGCTGCCAATGTTACAATCTCTTTGTCAGCAGTATCAGAAGAATTCACACTAGACGAGACAGCACTGAGCCAGCTGAACTCTGGCTTCAAAGATAACTGTGTGTCTTTGTCTACGCTGTTAAGGAGCTGAGATGTAGAGAGGACTTTACAATTTTTGCTGAACTAATTGATACATATGAATCTGGAAGCCTTAAGACTTCTTGAGCTTTTGTCCGACAACTCCTCTATCTCTGGTGATGATACATCCTCAGAGCTGCGTTTATCACAATGTTGTATAAGGGAGATGAAGGTGCCATGAAATGATTCTGCTGACATCAAGGACGAAGGGTTGTGGTAAATGCTGTCGATTGCTGCGGTGGTAAACTCATTCTTCAAAGTGCTTGGTGGACAAACAATACCATTCTTTTCAAAAAACTCACAGCCCCGCTGACAGACTGCCTCTGAGATTTCTTGAACCCTGTTGTATGAGACAGAAAGACCAAGAGCTGAAAGTCGTTTGATCAGGCCCTTTTGTCTTGTTTTAGAATAGATCATCATTGGTAGATAGAGTGGAAGCGGAGTCTCTCAATTTTCTGCTGTAACTACAGTCCCTCGATGTTGTTTTCCTTCATCACTTAGCAGAATTAAAGACAATCAGCTGGCTTATAGTCATGGCTGCAGTTTTCACTTGATAAGGCTCTTCAGTCTGCAGAGGGACAGGTCCTGAAAGGATCATCTTTATCAAGGTGAGTAGAGAGGGTGGCACAGAATTTATGTACAGTCGAGTCTGCTTAACTCCAATTCGCTGGGACCACCCCAATGAGTTGGAGAAATCAGGATTCGACTAACGATTTCCAAAGCGGGTCAACCGTATGCGAGCGAACCAGCAGCCTGGGGAGGTCATGAGAGTAATTCAACAGGGGATGTAACTAAAGATGGCATATTGGAGAAGTATTTTAAATGGGATTATTTCTTTTTCTAAGAAATCGCTCTGAGTAGAAGCTTAACAGATGAAGAGGCCGCCGCTTTTTCCACTTGTTCCCGGTTTGTCAAGATCGTAGAAAGCGTGCTAACGGGAACGCCATATTTCTCAGCTATGACATTCTTCGACATCGCACCTCTGTCGATTTCCTGGAGCATGTTAATATTCGACTCAATGGAAAGAGTCTTGAGGTTTCTCTTTACAGGATTAGAGGAAGCCATTATTTAGAGGACAATTATTCAATTTAATTCAAGTTGAAAATGATAAAGATGAGTCAACCGTACGCGAGCGAGCGAGCACACTGGAGAGGTCACGAGGGCAGCCTCTTGTTTATTTACCGTCACAGTGCAATGTTTAATTATCGATCGATTTTTCAGCCGAGCCCTCCCGCATTCTTTTCCCCCTACTGTCTTATCAGCAGTGGTGTAATACACACGCCCTACTTATTGTGCTACTTATTGGCACTCGCTTTATTGCCTCTCTCTATCCGCAGCACCGTCTTGTTTGTTTTTCAAGCCATCGGCGTTGTTTAGTACCATGCGGGGAAGACGCCAGGAGGTGATTTTGCCTCTGTGGCAGCGCTGAGCAGTTGGACTAATCAGAAATGGGCATTAATTACTTCGTCTTATGCAAGGATAATTAATAGACGCAAAGAAGGAAAAAAAACTATTATTTCTTTTAATTTCGACTCATAAATAATTGGAGGTATCCGGTTTCGACATACATGGACTCGACTGTACATGTTATCAGAAAAGTCACCATTAAAAGGTTCAATATCATGCGCAAGCAGGTCTCTTCGAATAATATGGACGGCTTTAGCAAGAGTCCTGCCATCATCCTCACTGTTGCTTTCTACCGCCGCTGACAAGGCATGTCCTGCAGCCTTTTCTAAAGTCAGCAGAATGTCTCTACCACATTTGTGTTCGTTTAGTTCAACAATATTGTCCAAGATGTGTTCTCTTAGACGTGTCCTATGCACAAGGCAAGGTGGATTGTCAACTCCAAGTTCCTCAGACGTACAATCA
This sequence comes from Ellobium chinense, assembly GCA_033807755.1. Taxonomy (NCBI): domain Eukaryota; kingdom Metazoa; phylum Mollusca; class Gastropoda; order Ellobiida; family Ellobiidae; genus Ellobium; species Ellobium chinense. Next base: position 81,329 of record JAWQUT010000342.1, read on the forward strand.
TAAATTGATATGCTTCGTTAAGTTTGAATACTGGAGTTGTAATTTGAGATGTCTGGAGTGATTCGGTGATGAAGTCAATCAAATCTCCCACGGCAACTCCGTAAAGTAATTTGAAGTGTTCCCCACATTCCTTGTCTGGAGGTGTCCCTTGTTGTCCTTCCACTTTTCTCACTTTCTGGTAAAAAGATGCTAGGCACTGCTTGTGATACTTTGCTTCAGTTGCCATCATGTCCCCATTGCTTAATTTAGCAAGAAAATTTTTGGTCCTGCAGTTTAGCTGCTGCCTGATTAACAAGCTCACTTAGACCAAGGGTTCGAACTTCTACAAGCTGAGGGTGGCTCTTGTCACAGAAAAAACAAGTCTGACTGATGATTGAAACGTCATAGGTAGATCTTGTAGATCTTCTTTCATCAGCAGTATCCTCATTCGCAACAGCAGACAGGGACATGCGACGATGTAGATGTCTCTCAAGCTTAGAAGGATGAAATTTGTGGCGGCAGGACTTGTGGAATGCTGCTTGGTTGGCGGATAGCACTTCCTTCGGAGCGTCAGGCTCTTGGTTGCAGTTTATCTTCACAGAGCATGGCAAAGCGTCCGCATCTGAGAACTTTTTCAAGTCCACTGCAACTGACTTATAGGAAGCCCCACGTGCTGTTACATCATTGTTCTTTAGAGGATGGATCAGTTTCTCTTGTTTCTCCTCTTGGCAAATGAAACAGAGAGACCAGTCCGGGACTGGGTCACTTTCTCTTCTTCACTTTATGTCCAGTGGCACTGCTGCATAATGCTACTTTCTCTTAACCTTGGTCATCTTTATCTGAAATGATGCAAATACACAGAATAAGTTAATAAGGATGATGATGATGATGGTGATAACTTAAGCCTGGAGAAGAGTCACATTTGACCCGATAATTCGCATATATTCAGATCTTATATTTTGTGATTTCATATTAAAGTGCATTTTCGTGCCAGTTTGAAATTCTCACTAGCGCTGGTGTGACGGAACTATTTAAAAGTCGTTGTTGTTATTGTTTAAAAATTATTATTTCAAATGATGATGATGATGACGATGACCTAAATATTTAAAAGTAAGTAATGACGAAATACAGTAACAGTAAGCGGTTAAACAACTTGAAAAATGCCACAACTATTTACAAGATGATACCAACACAGGGAAGAGCAAGAAATATAACGATAACCACTAAACTAAACAGGCTAAACCAAGAACAATTACAACGGCTTTAGTTTAACTGCTTCACTGCCTAGCTAGTATAGTGCTATGATGGCCGGGCGGCGCGCCATACTTTTTAAAAGCACCGTCCGAATGGGCTATCGCCTCAGTGACCTCCAGGGGCTCGTTATCAACAATCAGAGTATTGTCAGAGGTAACTGCATCACCTCTCTTATCTGGAACCGAGCCGGAACTGTGAAAAGGATGATAATTAAGTTGCAATAACAGTAACAAAATGGGTTGGTTTTTTTTTTTTGTGTGTGTAAGATGAAACAGTTTGGGCTGGATGGTAACGGTATGGTCGGAGCAGAATTAGAGAGAGAGGGAGAGAGCACCAGAGGAATTGAGAAAAAAACATTGGGGTAAATGTGAGCAGGGGAGAAAAGATGTCGGCAAAGTGAGATAAATAGACTTTTGTGGGGAAGGGAGTGGACAGAGGTGGGGAGTTAATAACTGCAGACTTGGGGAGTGAACGGCTGCCATGGATAAATATTCATACCCCACCCCTTTTTCCGCTTCCCCCTCCCAATCTACACACAATGAGTTAGTCGCTAGGCTTTTATCCTGGGCTGGCTCTCGTAAAATTCTAGGTTAAGGATAAATCAAAAACCCTGTGTTTAGAGTTCCCAGTCCCTATTTTTACATACAGCTCCTAAATCCCTTCTTCTTAGCTCATTAAAATAACAATTCCCATAAATATTATGACAATTTGTTGCACTTCGAGGAATCCCAGATTGGGTGAAGTTTTTAAACTTTCTGAAACTGCAACCTTGTTGTTTTACATGAATGACGGTGAGACTATACAGAGGTTGCTTTGGACCTTGCTGGTCTCCTCTGTCCTTACAAAGAAGAAAAAAAAATTAGCAGGGCGTCTTATAGTATAATACAAAACAAACAAAAGAATTGTTAATGTTTAAAGCTCAATGAGTCTATAATGAAAAAAAATATGATAAATTATTACCTACCTTTGGCTGACTTACAGGATGATTTGATGTAGATGAGCTTGGAACAAAAGGCTGTATCAGTTTCGTAAAAACACAGAAAAATAACGCACAAGTTCATGCCACATCAAAAGTCAGTTTGAAGTAACTTCCTAAGACAGTATACCATTTTATTTGGCTTCTAACCATGGGGTGGGACTGGGGATGAGGAGAGAGGACAGTGGAGGCAGATGCAAGAAGCACCGTTAATTGCAGTTATCGGCATTCCTATAGGGGTGCGATGCTGAATGCCCTTGAGATTGGCGGAGATGGTCCGGCGTGATGTCATAAATCTGTGTAAAGAGCGCACCCTCTGACCTAAGCATTACAGGTATCATATTCTATGGAACGCCGCTTTGGTCTTGCGCTGGACTGCAAAATTTTTAATTTTTGAAACCTTATATCTTGCTTCAAAGTCAAAATTGAATTTGGAGCCCCTTCAATTCTGATTCTGAAAACTCAGCTCTATAAACTGTGCAAATGGCATGTTGGTGATAGAAAATGAACTATTCAATTCTTTTTTGTTACATTCGGACCGGACTAAAACACAACATACAAATGGCCACGTGCAGCAAGATGTATCATTCACAACAGTAATAAAATCAATTGAGGATGGTATGCACCATACACAAGAAGGGCAAATACAGCCAACCAGACCATTTGATTGCACAATGCGCCCCTTAAATTTCAGAAACCCTTCTAAACATACACTTCATGCGCACCAATCTCCTTTTCTTTCTGCGCTTAAAAAGTTTGCAATACGAAGGAAAAAAGTAAAATCTCTCTAAAACTTTTCAAATTCTCTCTAGTCTTAAATTCATGACAAGGTGGGAATTTCTCCAACACATATGACCTAGAAAAAACACTGGGGACCTTATCTCAATAGGCTCTAGGCTAGTCTAGGGTAAGGTTATGATTAGATCTAAATCTAACTGTGTGAGGTGCATTCAGAGACCTTTTTACATACAGAACAAGGTACAGTCCAGTTTGGCCAACCACTTCAGGGGAGATGCAGGTTTTGTATTTCAATATAAGTTAGCAAGGGTCATATTTAAGACAAGGGCTGCCTATTTCTTCATAATACATGATACTGAATGATGCAATGCACCCTAAAATCTATTGTCAGGGATGCCAGCTGAATTTGATAAAAAATCCTTGGAGTGCATGAATCAAATGCAACATGCAGCATAGTCCACCATCCCATTGTGTGTAGGTCTCAGTTTTACACATTGTTCATCACAAACCAGAGAGTAAGTCTGGATATCTTTTATCTTTTGATGGTACCCTAAAAGTTTTGTTCTTGAGCCTGGTTCTTTCTGTTAGGTCCACATTACTGTTAGTGTTAATGCACATTCTTATCTATCGCTTTGAAAGTGAAAGTAGGAAGGTTACACTTCCCAGGTATTAAGCCATTTCCATTTTTACCACTGTTACTAAAAGCGTGGGTGCACTCACTGTGAAGACAAGGCTTTATTAAAAGATAGCTTAGACTTAGATAGTTATGCACTGTTCTACATTTGATATATAATGGAACTTGCAATCCCATAATGCTCAAATTCAACTGCCATCATTTTAAAACTAGGCCTATCCTTCTCACAAGTTCCAGACTGGGTGGAAGTAAGCACAAACATTTTATCATGAGCATTGCGCACACAGGTCTGTTTCTAGTTCTTATCACTTGTATATGTAGCTAGCCCATGTCAACTTTCCTTTTCTCATGACCATGATGTCTTGGAAAGCAGTGGGAATCACTGGCCGACTAACGCCCCCAGTTGACAGTATGAGTGAAACTGGTGGCATGATCCTGAAACTCTCAAAATGCTGATAAATTCAAAATCTGGTTTAGCCACAATGTTGCTATCCTTGTATGGTAACTTCACAGGTCATGGTTTTGTTCATGAGCCATCTGTTGGGCACTCTTACCCTGGTTTAGATCTGAATAAATTTGTGAAATAATCATAATCTAAAAACTAGTAATGGGCGATTCCAAGCGTTACGGCGTGACAAAAAGTGGTACTTTTTTGCACTTTTTTGTCTTCTGATGACTTACTATTAACAGTAANCCTTAACCTACCATTTTCTATGGCCACTTTTCTTTTCCCTGATGAGCCTTGTGCCTTCACTTTTCCTGCTGGGCTTCCATGTTTTCTCCGTTTTTGTAAGGGTTCCTCAGAGGCCTCTTCCTCTGTCTCTCTCAGTTTGCGCTTTTTTGTTACAGAATGATCTGTCTTGTTGCTGTTCACAAAAGAAGCAGTTTTGCCTGATTTTGATGTTGCCTTTCTCTTCTTCTTGATAAGAGGCTTTTTGTCAGTGGATGCCACCTGAGAAGTTTCTTGACCATCTGACTCAGAATCTGACTGAGAGTTCTCGTTATCCGACAGTTCATAAAATCGTTGCATCACATGCTTATTTCTTTTTGTTGAATCTAAAACTGGCCTCCCTCGTTTATCTATGTCTGTTCTATGACTGAAATGCTTGCTTGTGAAGAGAGACTGAAAACGTGAATCAATTTTGACTTTCCTTTTCGATTTTGGCATGGGTCTGAAACGTGGGTCAGACATGATGTGAGCGAAGCGGGGATCATTCTTGATATCATCCATCTTGGCGTCACGAAAGTGATGCCTTCTATGACAGTAAGTTTAAGCTTGACTTGTAGTCTATAAATTCGAAAATGTCTGGTAAAATCTCAACATAAATGCCGTTTAACTGCAACAGTGTCAGCGCAGCATGGCAATGTTTATCAATGTTAGAACCAGTTTCCGTTTCCAGTTTAGCCGATTCTAACAGCACGGTCGCCGAATGGATAAGTGTGGGTTTCGTCGTCCATATGAAAGCCTGACAATGTTGATTTTGGACGAGATACGAAAGTAATGTTTTTGCAGAAAAATCTTTTGCTCACACACCTTTTCACTCATTTTAGGCCGCAAACTTTCTAATCCGTCACGTCTCCAAAAGGCGCACGAGGCAATAATAGAACTCTGTATCCAGAACCGGTGTAATAAAATTATCCCCGTAAACTACCGCAGACTACAAACTATATCCGGAAACGTATGGATAAATGCGATACTCTGCGACGATACGCAAATAAACGTCAGCATATTGATTATGATGGCGGCAAGTTCGTAGTTTTCTTATTCTGTATGTGAAACTGAAACTGAAACTGCCGACAGCTATCTTTTTCTTGATCCTGCCCAAGCCCGTATGTACGCAAATGCTGGATAATAAAGCATAATAAAGGTAGAAGACTATCAGTAGTATTAGTCGACATAATAGAACATGTCCAAATTATGAATGAGTCAACTGGTCAAGCTCAAGGAGCGCTTTAGCCTTAGGTCACTTTTTAGCTGTTCAGACAGAGGAAGTGAAAGTAAACGGTAAACCAGTAGTAAACAAGTAAAGGGCGGGCTATCTCCTGGGATAGGACCGCTCTTGCATTAATGCAGTTCATTTAGTCATTGGTTTAGCCACAAGATCGGTCCTATTCCCTGATTATCCCAAGGCAGAGGCCAAATACCCAAACTCAAAGTGCGTTCATAGTCATACCCTAGACGTCTAGACTGTCTAGTTCCCTTGATTTTCAGTGCCACCGTCACCACAAACAAGGAAAATATCCAAGAAAATCATGGAGAATTGCCGTTGGAGTTTCTAGGTCTAGTCTAGAAATAGAAAGAACCTGGAAAGATTTCCAGTCTTCACACCCCAACAAACGAAAATCTGTGAGGCCGGGTGTGCTGGATGGGATTAATAAACTGGTTTAGGCCTTCTGTCAGTGTCAGTGTCATGGCCGGCAGCACCCTTCAGACCCTTGTCATTGATAAGAAAGTAAACTGTATCATTACCAGTATTATAAGAGAGAGCCCTGGGTTTGTTTGCATGATGGTAATTGTAATCTGGTGCTGAAACATCAAGCTAACGCTTCTGTTAATAATAATAATAACAGTGAGGCAGTTCTGACTTCTGTCTCTGACAAAATGTCTTTCCTAATGGGGAGGAATCGTGAATGAGCTTCATACCTGATAAATATATCAAATAGTCTATATTGAACATTATAAATGATCCATGTTACTGACTGTGATAGCTTTGTTATCCGGTTTTATAACTTCTAATGACTGAGTGAAAAACAATGTGAGTTCAGTCTTCCATATTGAAAGACTTCTTTTATAATGTCAAATTGGAGAGAAGCATTCCAAGAGGATGCCATTTTTCTTGTCAAAATTATTGCATATATTTATAAACATGAACATGGAATAACAGTATGTGAAAGTGGAAAAATACTGATGTTTTTGTTTCAACAAAGGGCATTCGGGTCAGGGACTCATCTAGACTGATGCTTGAAAGTCTCGATTGACATTTAGTCTTTTACCCGTCTGACTAAATCAAAATGATTCTGTTTCGATCAGCAGTAGGGGTAGGAGTTGGGTGTATTACTATCAGACATGAGTTCCGCATCCTAATTTTTGTTAGAGTGCATAGTAACCAGTTTGGAAAATGAACACAGTAGGAAGGACATCAACATTCAGAATTGCTTCACTGGTACTTTGAAGCATTAACTCCATTTTGGAGCGCTGGCTTGCTGTGCCTTTTTGGATTTTCTCATGTTAGGGTTGTGAGGCTCAATCAGAAATCCTTCAAGTTTTCCATTGGTTACTAAGCACTCTGGCAATGCAAATAATTCAAATATTTAAAAAAATTAGGGTCCAATACTCGTTTCTGCTAATGCAACCCTACCTCTAACATTGCCCCCTGATCTTACCAATTGAGACAGGAGCACCCATCGAGGCGAGTCCCTAATGCTGTTGCCCATAGAGACAGGAGGTTTTTTTTTCCACGTCCATGGTTGTAAGTGACTTTTCTGACAAGATAAATAGCATCCTCTCTGGGTGCTTTTCTCCAATCGACATCTTGAAAGTAGTTTTCAGCATAGGTAAACAAGCTGATGCTTTTCAATTTTTTCTGAATTCTTAGAAAAGGATGTAAAATTGCTATGGTCAGTAAACAAGTTTTAAAAAAAACTTGTTTACGATGTTGAAAAGCGAAGTTCTTTTGAAAATCTTCCCCAATACCTGCGCCCACTTTATATTTAGCAGTGATGGGTTTCCTGGGCATTAAGGTCAGAGGTCAGACTCTCCTTGACAGGCAGTAAGTTCAGGGTTAGACGGTTAGGGACTTCTGTCTGTGTCATTGCCACCAAAGACCAGACTAACAGCACCATCAGAAAATTACTATCATTGAAAAATCATGGAACATTCAAAATAAATATTGATTGAGGGGTCCATAATTTTGTTAGGAAATATATCTAGTCTAGATCTATCTTGATGATCAGATCTAGTTTAGATCTTACATGATAAACCTTTTCTCTTTGTCGTTGATAGAGTGAAATCTTAAATTTATCCAGATAAATTTCCTGTGACATAAGACTGTAATTTTGTTTTACGATGGTTTCAGTGGTGTAATCTAGGAAGAAGACTGATTTGATGTCTATTTATTGTCTGTTAACAATACTGATACAAAAGCAGCCCTGTTGCCAGAGATAGTCATTTCAGTAATGTTGTGATCACAGAATGTTATTTAAAATGGCTTGGAAAATGGAAAAAATTGTTTCCTCATTGACATTCTGTGGCAGCTCTGTAACATGCTACAGATCCTGATAGGATGTATGTGTGTAACATATATTACTAAGTTAAAATTTCAAATGATTTGGTTAACCTTGTGTTTCAATATATCAGCCTTGTCTCATCTATCACCTCTTTCCAGTATTGATTGTACTGACTGCAGAGTGAGACATCAGCATCATGAATCAGCATCAGGAATACAAGATCGCAGGGACATCAGTTTACTTCCCATGCAAACCATATCCTTCTCAGTTCAGCATGATGGATAAGGTATGATCTGCCTTCTTTTCTTCCTATGGATGATTTATTAAAACATTTTTTTTCAGTATTGTCTTGACAAAATCTTTCATAAGCACACATTTTGTAACTCTTTAAGAATTGTTTTCATATATAGTTCATTGTGATGGAACAACTGAGTGATATGCTTAAAATGGCATTTAGTTTAGACACTGCTGATTGCTTTTTCATATCCCAAAAGAAAAGGGCAGGTGTCTATGAGAAATGGCACTGTGGTCCACAGGAATGATATTTTTTGAAAAGAGAGCAAAGGCATGTATCCTTTAAGTAATTTAATGATAGTAGAACTCTCTCTCTCACACTCAGTTATGTTAATGATGGCCGATTAAATATGCTGATTTGTTAGTATAGATTTCCATGCCTTTCTTATCTCTATGTTCACAGATTATAAAAGGCATAGAGAGGAGACAAAACTGCCTCCTGGAGAGTCCAACAGGAAGTGGCAAAAGTCTTGCTCTTTTGTGTTCGTCACTTGCTTGGCAAGGTGCTGAAAAAGGTTAGTTCTAGCAAATCTCCAATGTACCCGTGTCTTGCAGTGTACAGAAAAAGACATCACTTCTCATAGCTTTTTTTTGTCTAAATAGTCCTGCACGGGTGTAACCAAAACTTCTAAAGTGATTAGCAAAAATGCTTTCATTCCTAAATGGGCTCAGTGACTTAAGACACTTAATTTTGCACTTAAGAACAATATTTGTGTGCCATAAATCGTTGCCAATTTATATAATGATATATTTAAGCAGACTGGGTCAAATTGCAGAAAGTGTAAAAAAAAATTATAAATAGCAAGTCACGGTTTTGGTCTCATCGTGTAATATAAAAAAGGAAGAGAGTCATTTTAGATAGGTTCAACATTATTCTTGGAATACCCGAAAGGAGACAGGAATATGGCATCACAGTGACCAAGATCCACATAGACAGATTAGTGATTAGCTGCACCAAAGTTCATTGACATGTCCATATCTTATCTTTGATGTTAGAGGAGCAGGAGCAAAGAGGGGAGAGAAGGAATTGGAAATCTGGATGCATGATTCTCTCTCTCTCTCTCTCTCTTTCTNGAACTCTGTATCCAGAACCGGTGTAATAAAATTATCCCCGTAAACTACCGCAGACTACAAACTATATCCGGAAACGTATGGATAAATGCGATACTCTGCGACGATACGCAAATAAACGTCAGCATATTGATTATGATGGCGGCAAGTTCGTAGTTTTCTTATTCTGTATGTGAAACTGAAACTGAAACTGCCGACAGCTATCTTTTTCTTGATCCTGCCCAAGCCCGTATGTACGCAAATGCTGGATAATAAAGCATAATAAAGGTAGAAGACTATCAGTAGTATTAGTCGACATAATAGAACATGTCCAAATTATGATGAGTCAACTGGTCAAGCTCAAGACTCAAGTCAAGGAGCGCTTTTTAGTCACTTTTTAGCTGTTCAGACAGAGGAAGTGAAAGTAAACGGTAAACCATTAGTAAACAAGTAAAGGGCGGGCTATCTCCTGGGACAGGACCGCTCTTGCATTAATGCAGTTCATTTAGTCATTGGTTTAGCCACAAGATCGGTCCTATTCCCTGATTATCCCAAGGCAAAGGCCAAAGTGCGTTCATACCCTAGTCTATCTAGACTGTCTAGTTCCCTTTATTTTCAGTGCCACCGTCACCACAAACGTGGAAAATATCCAAGAAAATCATGGAGAATTGCCATTGGAGTTTCTAGGTCTTGAAATAGAAAGAACCTGGAAAGATTTCCAGTCTTCACACCCCAACAAAGAAAGGAAAATCTGTGAGGCCGGATGTGCTGGATGGGATTAATAAACTGGTTTAGACCTTCTGTCAATGTCATGGCAGCACCCTTCAGACCCTTGTCATTGATAAGAAAGTAAACTGTATTATAAGAGAGAGCCCTGGGTTTGTTTGCATGATGGTAATTGTAATCTGGTGCTGAAACATCAAGCTAACGCTTCTGTTAATAATAATAATAACAGTGAGGCAGTTCTGACTTCTGTCTCTGACAAAATGTCTTTCATAATGGGGTGCTTTTCAATTTTTTCTGAATTCGTAGAAAAGGATGTAAAATTGCTATGGTCAGTAAAGTAAAACAAGTTAAAAAAAAACTTGTTTTATGTTTACGATGTTGAATAGTGCAGTTCCTTTGGAAATCTTCCCCAATACCCGGGCCCATCTTTAGCAGCGGTGGGTTTCCTGTGCATTAAGGTTAGAGGTCAGACTCTTCTTGAGAGGCATTAAGATTAGGGTCAGGCAGCTAGGAATTTTGCCTATAGATGTCATTGCCACCAAAGACCAGACTAACCAGCACCATCAAAAAATTACTATCATTGAAAAATCATGGACTATTCAAAATAATATTGATTGAGGGGTCCATATCTAGTCTAGATCTATCTTGATGATCAGATCTAGTTTAGATCTACATGATAGATCTTTTCTCTTTGTCGTTGATAGAGTGAAATTTTAAAATCATCCAGATAAATTTCCTGTGACATAATACTGTAAATTTGTTTTATGATGGTTTCAGTGGTGTAATCTAGGGAGAACACTGATTTGATGTCTATTTCTTGTCTGTTAACAATACTAATACAAGAGCAGCCCTGTTGCCAGAGATAATCACTTCAGTAATGTTGTGATCACAGGCAGTTACATGTATTTCTTAAAATGGCTTGAAAAATGGGAAACTTGTTTCCTCATTCTGTGGCAACTCTGCAATATGCTACTGGCTAAATCCTGGTTTATGCCGAATAGGCTGTATGTGTGTAACGTATATATATTACAATGTTAAAATTTCACATGATATAGTTAACCTTGTGTTTCAATATCAACCTTGTCTCATCTGTTGTGATGAAAAGCATACTCTTAATAGTCTCATTATATGATCACCTCTTTCCAGTATTGATCATACCGACTGCAGAGTGAGACATCAGCATCATGAATCAGCATCAGGAATACAAGATCGCAGGGACATCTGTTTACTTCCCATGCAAACCATATCCTTCTCAATTCAGCATGATGGATAAGGTATGATCTGCCTTCATTTCTTCCTATGGATGATTTATTAAAATATTTTTTTTCAGTATTGTCTTGACAAAATCTTTCATAAGCACACGTTTGTAACACTTAAGAATCATTTTGATTTTCATATAGTGCATTGTGATGGAACAACTCAACTTATATGCTTAAAATGGTGTTTTAGACATTGCTTTTATTGCTTTTTCATATCCCAAAAGTAAAGGGTAGGTGCCTATGAGGAATGGCATTGCAGTCCACAGGAATGATATTTTTTAAAAGTGAGCAAAGGCATGTTTCTTTTAAATAATTTAATGATAGTATAATTTCGGTCTCACACTCGATTGTGTTAATGGTGATCATTAAAAATGCTGATTTGTTAGTATTTAAAGGTTTCCATGGCTTTCTTATCTTTTATGTTCTCAGATTATAAAAGGCATAGAGAGGCGACAAAACTGCCTTCTGGAGAGTCCAACAGGAAGTGGCAAAAGTCTTGCTCTTTTGTGTTCATCACTTGCTTGGCAAGCTGCTGAAAAAGGTTAGTTCTAGCAAATCCCCAGTGTACCCATGGTTTGCAATGTACAATAAAAGACACTGTTTTCACTTCCCATAGCTTTTTTTTTTCTAAATAGTCCTGTAGGGGGGTGACAGATCGACCCATCTGTCTTTCATAGTTCCCTCTAGCCTTTTCCCTCTCTGTCTGTCTTGTTTTATACTTTATCCTCTTTTATGCAACCTGCTTCTACTTTGGACCCATCTAGGGTAGGTAACTCCTTTTGGTTAGTCAGCTATCACGATTCTTCAGTTGCGTCCCCTTACCTTATGAGCTTTATTCACTTATGAGCTTTATTCACTCCAGGCAGATTTTCTGACTGCACATTCTCCATGTAACAGTCCATTCTATTGGTTTTTGGCTCTTCATCCAATCACCCACATTCTTTCTAGTGATATTAATAGTTTTGGTGGGAGATTGGTGTAGACTCACATAACCACAGTAGATGGTGACAGACATGAGGGCAGATGAATTTCAGCCGGAAGACATAAGAGAAACCTACAAAACGCACCCATCCCAATAATACTCTGACTTAAAGTAAGACACGCACATCAAAATTAATTTTCCGTTTTTTAATACTTTTTCTCACTAAAAATTATCTATGGTGCCCACCGAGTCAATTTTGCGAAGAAAGAGCATTGTTCTGTAACCATGCGCGTATGTAATATGACGCAATACAGAGAGCTAGAGTTGCCGGGTTTGGCCCTTGCGTCCAGAATTATTCCCCTTCCTCGATCAGCAGAATCCTGTGGCAAAAACGCTGACGTCACTTACGTTCCAGAAGCCACAGACACCTCTACCTGACAATGTATTAAAAAGTTTTTAATTAAGGCTCTGGTATTCCAAATTCAAACGTAAAGTTTGATAGTGTAAACCAGAAAAAGTATTCTGCATTATAATTGCCTCAGCATGGTTTTGTTTGGCATATTTACTGTTCACAGAGGAATTAAAACATTCATACCAACATGCTATCACCCATCCGCAGAGCACTGGCTAGACAGCCTGGTCGTGTGGCAAGAACGTATTTGACGTAAGCTTATGGCCGCCACGCGCGCAGTGGTCGTAACAATTCGTATTTTGGATAATATAACCCTGGGGGTTGTCTGGGGCCAGCAGAGGCCTTATATCATTATGACAGACACTTGAAAGAAGGTTTTATTGGAATAATAGGGTATCGTATGATTTAATATGGTCTGTAGGACGGTACAGTCTTCCTTTAAAGGTCGACGTGTAACCTCGGGAGACATAGGCCATTCCTGGCCCGAGATAAACTCTCTTCCCACAGAGGGGATTGTTTCAAATTCATCGGGATTGTTCCAAGTTTATCCTTTCAAATTCACCATTTCATTGTATCAACTGCATGTCCAACGGTGAATCAATAAAGTGGAACCGGCACATAGACTGATGTTGTGTCTTTATTGATGCTGGGTGGTGGGAACACCCTTGGAGGGGGCCCCTAGACTTCTCAAAGCTACACCACCGAATATCGAGTGTTACAGTCCTGCGCTGCTATAACCAAAATTTCTAAAGTGATAAGCAAAATGCTATCATCCCTAAACAGGCTCAGTGACTTGAGACAGTAACTTCATAAATCTTTTTTTAATTTCAAACTTGCTATTGATTTTCAAGATGCGGATCCTTAAGGTAAGACTCATTCGGGGATGTGACTCCTCAGAAAAATTCTCTGAAATCGGAGAATGTTTGCTTCTTTCAGGGATTATTGTTTAACATCAGTCTGAGAAACAGTTTGCAAAATAAAAAATCAAAATCTTTTTAGAAAAAGATGTAACTTTTTCTTTATCTCTTGTTTCATGTTTGCTTTTGACATTTACTTTATGGGTTTTAGTAACTATTTAGGTAGAGTTATGTGTGATTTTGCACTTAAGAACAATCTTTGTGTGCCATAAATCGTTGCCAATAAAGATATATTTAAGCAGACTGGGTCAAACTGTAGAAAGTTGTGAGAAATTTATAAAAAGCAAGTGATACTTCTGGTCTCATCGTGTAATATAAAAAAGGAAGAGAGTCCCTTAAGAAAGGTTCCACATTATTCTTGGAACGCCCAAAAAGAGACAGGAATATTGCATCACCATGACCAAGATCCACTTAGACAGATGATTGATTCGCTGCATCAAAGTTCATTGACATGTGCATATTTTATCTTTGATGTTAGAGGAGCTGGAGCAAATATAGGAGAGAAGGAATTGAAGATCTGGCTGCATGATTTCTCTCTCTCTCTCTCTCTCTCTCTCTCTCTCTCTCTCTCTCTCTCTCACACTTTCTCTCTCTCTCANCTCTCTCTCTCTCTCTCTCTCTCTCTCTTTCTCTCTCTCTCTCTCCCCTGCTGTTTCTCTCTCTCTAGTCTCCTTATCATGTAAGATATGAAATTTTAATAGGCAAGGAGTATTTTTTGCACTGTTGTAGATCGGGGACATTAGTAAGTTATAAGACAAAAATGTTGCGCTTGTTTAAAACTCTTTGCATTCAAAATCTTTATTATTTTTGGCTATTGCAGTTTGCTTAGTATCATGATAGTTTTCCTTTACTTAATTTTTTCAAGATATTCTGACACATCATTGAAAGTACTCTTGGCATATTAAACATGTCATTGGAGAAATCCTCATACAGAACGAAAATGCCCTCTGTTGTATGCTTCATGTTAATTTTTCAGTGGATTCAAATTAATTTCTAAAAAAAAAATGAGAATGAATAATGACTAGATCATTCCAGTGACTTTTTTTTTTTAGGGTCTTTAGTGAAATAGCTGGTAATACTCGCTACATTCTTAACAAATATCCTCTTTATTTATTTTGCAGCAAAGAAAGACTTAGAGGAAGCTGAGGAGGCAGAAAAAGGTGAGTGCAAGGAAAAGAGTATTGTTGTTATTTGAGGTAGTTATTTGCTTCACTGCCAAATGAGACAACATTATTTTTTCCATACAGTCTAAACGACGTATAATTTTCCTTTCTCCTAACAGTTTCTGAGAGAACACCTCACAAATATCAAAATTTTCATCCTGCGCCTGTGGCCATTACTTGTGCTGTGTGACATCAAAAAGCAGTATAGGCTAGCAGATTTGTCCAAACAGTGTGTGCATGCATCTGCACAAGTCGTCTGCAAGCTTTCCTCATTTTGTGACATCATATAGTATGAGTAATGGTGGCATAATGAGGGTGAAAAATCGGACATTTCAGTGGTGTTTTTCTCACCAACGGTCAGGTGGAAGGAAAATGTAGGCAGTTTAAAGTTTTTGAAAAAATAATATGGATCTTTTAGGCTGTGAAGCAGATATCCACCCCTGTCCCTTTGAGTCAAGGATATTACACTTTAAACAGCTTGAAGCCATTTCTTCTTGGTTGTCTTTATTCTTGTAGTTCTCATGCAGACATTTAATCGTGATCCTTAGAAATGTATTTAATGTTGCTTCATTGCAGTCCAGGAGATTTATGAATAAAAATGTAAAACCACTTAATTAAGCATATAAAACTAAAAGTATCAATTAGTGCACAATGTCTTTGTACCAATTTCTTTTCAAGACACTGCCAAAAAAGCTAGCACAGAGCAAACTACCATGCAGTGACAAAGCAATTACAAGATATTGCGTGTCGTTGCATGGCAGAGAAGAGAAAAAATTATTTTGTGGCATGTTAAAGTTAGGAATTTTTATTTTAAGTACTTTGCATGTTACTGGCCTTTTTACTAGCCCCCAAGGTTTAGTTAGTATTCAGCTGTTAAAAGCAGAATGTTGAAAGTCATGTGTTTTTATCTCTGTCAGCTGCATGCACTTGTGAATGTCACTCAAAATCGGAAGCAGAAGCGAAAGAAGGTACATTACCACCTAAACAAGATGCAGAAGCAAAACCAGAGGGGATGACACAACAAATGTGCAATTCTGAGCAAAGACCAACATATGGGTGGCCTTCATTTGGTATGTTGTATTTACAGTCATGGCTTTAGATTTTAGGAGATATAAAAAATAAAGAATCAAAATATAAACACATCAAAGTTCTCTTGAAAAAATGTATTTAGAGTAGTCCGAATTAACTATCTCACATCATTTGGTGTGGCAGGCACAGAAATAGGATTTTGTAGCCTAAAGTGGCCATCTGTTTTGTTGAATTAATTTTTTTCTCTCAAAGATACAGTTGGCCTGAGAGATACAATTAAAAAATAAATTTGTTAAATTGAAGTTAGTTGACTTCTTTCACTGTTTGTTTTTTCTGTATCTTTCAGACTTTCCTGTAAATGAAGATGATGATTTCAAGAATGATGGCAAGAACTTTAGTTTGCCTGTAAGTCATTGAACCTACTTATTGCAGAGATGCCTTTTTCTGCAGTCATTTCTTTAATTTCAGGACATTTTTGCAAGTTCACTTTCAAGCTACTGAAAATCTACTCATTCGTAGTCTGCTTTTTGCTATGATAGAGTTTCAGAAACTTTATTAGAACTATGATATTTGTATACATTTTCAGGTGCTCTTTCTGTGAGAATGATCTGAAAGAGATGTAGAAAGCATGAACTGCTGGAATTGACTATTGAGCAAGTTTGATGCACATATGATTTGGTTTCTCATTCGTTAATAACGATAATGACTTCAAGAGTCTATTTGTTAACAGATACATAATGGACATCAGGTTTAAGTAAGTGTACACCTTTCACTTTTCAAATTGTTTCTATCTGAATTTCTAGTCTGACAAGAAAGGTTCCAGAAACCATATCACCATCTCATATGAGGATGACCATGGGGCAAGGAGTGTGAGCGAGAAAGCAGGAGAGGCAGCTAGTTCTTCTCTGCAAGGACAGAAGTCCACTGATGCTGGTTCAGTGTGCAGTATGTGTGCATGTGACACCAGTAACAGTGCTGGGAAAGTGAAGATTAAGTAAGTATTTTTCTGCAAGATATTTTGAAATTTTACATTCAGTGCTTGGAGAGACAACTGCATATATCTGCATGCACATTTTTTACATTAGCCAACAGGTGGGGATCTGTTTTTTTAAGTCATTGAAGTGTATGGTGTAGTGGATTTAGCACAATTTCCTCAGACATTCTTACTGAGCCCAAAACAATCTTCATAGAAGTATGCAGACTATATTCAGAAAAGGGAGACACTTTTTTAAAAAAAATTTGTTTCATTGCATTGCATGCGACACTTTTTAAGGAGAGCTCAGCAAGATGTAGAACTGGACTATTCTAACTTTACCCCATTTATGAATTCTCTCAGCTATTTTTATATTTGTTATGAGTCAGTTTTCTCACATATTTTCCCAGCCATGTGAAATATTCGAGACTTTGGGCATCTGATCTCAGTATTTCAAGATTTGGATGATGTTTCAGAATATTGTGGAAGAAAATGCAGATGCTTGTCTTTCATAACACCTCTTATTACGTCTTGTAGATGGTTTTCATTCCTTTTTTTTTTTTTTTTCAGGATCCCCAAAATATACTTTGGAACTCGCACTCACAAGCAAGTTGCCCAGATTGTGAAAGAGTTGAGAAAAACAGCTTATCATGATGTGAAGTAAGGCAACGACAATTTTCTATAATCAAAGTTCCCGCATTCAGAGTTGTTGTTTGATCCCATGCTGTCAGGTTATTCACTCTTTCACAACCAGTGCCAAATGTATGAATGTGCTGGTGTTCTTAAGTTCTTCTTGTGAGTCTTGTGTTGTAGGGTTAGAGACAAAATATTTTTGTTCCTTTGCCAAGCCTTGAGCATGAAAATGGGAAATGATTTAGATTAGTTGTTTTGTAGGTACTTGGCAGTGTATACAGTGTGGCTCATGCAGTGGATTGATTCTGTTCAGATGGAAATTGACTTGTTCATGCTGAGTCCTGACCTGGAAGGCCAGGCATTAATCTTGTCAGCAAAGATGCCTAATACTGTCATTTGATTTAGGTTGTGGCAATTCTTGAAATATTATCTGACCAGTCAACCCTGTCACTCATCTAATCAGCAAGTCCTCTTTTTCATTATGTTGTAAAATCTGCTTCACTGTTTTCAAGGTACACTGTGTTCAGGATACTATAATCAGAAACGTAGCACAGGGCTGTTATCCAGACAAAGCTCTACATTAGTCCTATTAGGCCAAATTTTACTTTTCATTCTTTACCAGTTCAGATTTAAATACTTGTTTCTACAGCCATACAGCAGTCTTTTCTGTACATACCAGTCTAATGATAAAATAAGTAGAACTTGAATACAGTGGTCTGTGTCACAGAGTGGTTGAGAAAAGTTTAACCCTCATTGTTTGTCTGGCCATCAAGTTTCGGCAGACTGTCCAATTTTCTAAGTGAAAGACCACTGGTGGGGGTTCTGTTTGTTGATACACTTCTGTGTCTTCCTTATGTTAACAGTACCTTAAATATATTAGCATTTGTCCACAGAATGACCATTCTGGGAAGCAGAGAGCACACATGTATACATCCAGAAGTTTCTCATATGAAGAATAAGAATGATGGATGCAAGGAATTGCTGAATGTGAGTATGAGCATGTCACTGTGACTGCAGAGGATATTTCCTTAACCTTTCTTCCTTCTTAAGATTCGCCTAGAATTATTAACTTCAGAATGACGCTATCAGTGTCACTTTTGTCCTAGGGATTTAACATACGTTTTTGTTTCTGTAATTGTTTATAAATGGCAATGACTGAGTTTAACAAGGCTCTGGATTTTTATTAATTGTGTGGTATGTGACATGATTACCATCATAACTTTTGACATGAAATAACAATGCTGTTACTGTTTTCTTTCACATAGGTGAGGTTGTGAAGAGAGATATTAGGAAAATGTCTTTTAACATTCAGATGCTTCACGGCTATATCCAATTTTGACTCTTTGGTTTTCAGTCAAACTGGTAATTCATAGCATGCATTTCTAACCTCATCTTGATGAAATTATCACCTGTTTTTGGCATAATACAGTATTACTGCAAATTATGAGGAGTCTTGCTGTGGTTTATTTCTGTCTTAATTGTGAAAACTACTTTCGTCTATGTCTATCCAGGATCAGGGTTGTCGGTTTAAAGATGCCACTCTAAGACTGACATCACAAAGAATAGTCAAAGATGTTGGACTGAGCACAGCTTGGGATCTTGAAGATTTGGTTGGAATGTGCAAATCCAAAAGGGTAAGATCGGGGAATCAACGCAGTGAGTAGATAGTATCAGGTTCTTGCTGGAGATACATAAAATGCTTAAACCACATAATTGCAGATGACAATTTTGCAGAACTTATTCACATAGTGTTGTTGTGAAATACTTTTGCTAGAGGTTCACAGGCTCGATTGGCATATCCATACCACCTCAGTTCACACCAAGGCAAACAAACGAATGTATTTCGTGAGGAAACTTAGATATTTTAATATTGATAGAACACTCATTCACATGTTTTACAAGTCAACTATACAGAGTGTCATCTTATTTTGCATAACAGCATGGGAGCGGAAATGCAAAGGAGCAAGACAAGAACAAAATTAACAACTCCATTCTTAAAAAAGCTTGCTATTTAACCAGCAGGGAAAACATCGACTTTGAAGAACTATACACTCACTCCTGCAAGCAAAATTTCAAATCAATTTTGAGTGACTGCTCCTACCCCTATTCCATCAGATAATCCGATCTCAAGAAGTAGACGGTACTATTCTTTAAAACTAACAGAGAGCGATACAGGCGATCTTTTTTGCCATCAGCCATTCGCCTTAGCAGTGTTTCTTAATGTGGTATGCTTGTACTCACGTAAAGCGTGGTGTGCAGGGGTGGGTGTAGGTGCAGGGATGTGTGTGTACGAGTGAACATTATTAATCTGTTTGTATATTTCACTGTATTGTTATAAATGCTATGAAAACAAATTTCCAAATCTGGATAATAAAGGCTTATCTTATCTTATCTTATCTTATGACTTAGCTTTTAAGTATTATCTTAAATTGTCTTGAAGCAAGGAAGTTTAATGCAGGTTTGAAAATTGCATATGGTTACTTGTTTCTACAGCTCTGACAGAACCACTTATGAACAGGTGGTTTCTTTACACACTTGACAAAACTTTTGGATATATTTGTTCCAAGTATGGCATAGTAAACTGTAAGCCTAATATCTTTCCATTTCCTTTGCTTTCAGGCGTGCCCATACTTCCTGTCTAGAGGTCTGAAAGAAGAAGCAGATTTGATTATTTGTCCCTACAACTACTTGGTTGACCCCATGGTGCGAGATGCTGTAAGTTATTAGACCAGTTTAAACAGAGTAGTCACCCTCTTATGGACTGACCTATCTTCTAAATTGAACGAGGAAGGAGAGAAGGTGAAACCTCAGTGAATGACAATCTGATTATGTAATATCACATTTTTCACAGTGTGCCATTTTACACACTTAACAGTAGTACTGGCTCTCTGTCCAGTCCATTCATCAACATTCTTAATTCTTTTGTCTTATCTGCAATATTTCAGCACTGCATATGCTAGGTACTCCAAGTTTACAGAAGGACAGGCTGAAAAACAATTGCTTTACCTTCATTACTGATCCGGTACCAAGCAGGCTTTTGCCTGCAGATTAATGTCATGCAATATTANCAGCCACTAGCTGAGGAGTCCCAGCAGTGCTTGGGAAAGGGGAAGGGGAGGGAGTATCCAAACTCGTGCTACACTTATATGCCTTTACACTGCCCCTTTTTATAGCAAAATCATTCGGATCAGGCCTCTCAAGAAAATTGCCCACTGCCACCTTGGCAACTCTGGTTCTTCAAACCACCCAAATGGTTTTGTCGTATATCTAGTCTGTGGCTGACATGCACGAAAAAAAAACATGGAATGCAGCAGCACATTCTCCATTAGGCTGTGTTTATTATACAAACTAATTGCAACAAAATAGTTAGAGGTTAGACTAACAAAACCCTGAAAAGGGATCATCTTTAGGGCAAGAGAAACTTGCTAACAAGATTTCACCCTACTCTGGGCAGACATAGCAAAGTTATCAAAGTTTTATTTGTATATTAGATTTATATATAGAATGTTATGTGAAACTTCTTTATTATAAGCTTTTATGGTTATGCACTCTTCATCACAAATAATGTCTTGATGATTTATGATGTCTTAACTTTACCCCGTTCACCTCCCAGGAATAGTATCTAATTACACACTGTACAGTCACAGTGGCACCATTATCTGGTACTTGAAAACATACAGACTAAATTGATCCACTAACAGAGAAAATTTTATGTGGAGTAACTGTTGGATAGGTCAGAGGAGGAAGAAAAAATTTTATTATGACGAATGACTCGAGGATTTTTTCCGGTTGATTTCAGTTGAAGAAAACATCAAGTTGGCAGACCATTCAAAGCTAAGATCCATGGTAATGAAAATATTTTCCATCCTATTCCTTTTGTATTTTTATGTCTCTCCTGTCTCTCACTGAGTTGCTGTGGAGTGCTTTTTTCTTTTTCATTGGTATTCTTGCATTTTATATTTGCTTGTCTACTGATTTTCCTGTCACAACTTGTTAGTGTGAAAGTACATTTCAGATTTAGTAGAATACAGTGAAAGTCAGGTTTGCACAGACTGCGGTCTGATGACCTGAGCTCTTTAGATTACCTAAAACTTTTATTGTTTTTCTTAGATTGACATGCTGTCGCTATCTTTATGGACTGTCTGATTTACGCTGGACATTGGCAATTTTGGAGAATTTAGCTAATGTAGAAGAGTTTTTTTTGTTCCCTGTGAAAACCTAATCTCTCATGGAGGCTCATGGGCATAGTTCTAGAATATTCCGAGTGATATCAAAGGATTACTGATAAAACATAATTGGCCTTCCTTCTTCATTTTGATAGAGAAACATACTATAACTGATGATTCCAAATAACAAAGGCTTGTAACTAAAAATAACAGCATTTGTATTGCCTTTGAGGGTTACAGCCTCCTGTTCTAATATTTTACTAGTAATAAGATCTTTGGAAATTTTTTAACAGAATCTTTTTTTTGCAAGAAGCAATTTTCACAAGGGAAGCTCAACTCACCAACTTTGCAAAAATTAAATCCTTGCAAAAAAAAACCAAAACCCTAATCTTACAATAACTTCAGAGCCTGGACATATTCTGTAAATTTGCATGTGTAGCTTTTCATCTGTTGACAAGGTGTCAGAAATTCTGACATCTGACATGTAACAGCAAAACTCCAGGATTGACTATTTTCTTTCTTAGTTGAAGAACCTGGACACTTTTATCGATGAGAACAAGAACAAGCTTGAACAGAGGGACTTTGACAAATCTTACAAGATCTGGAGTGGATTTTACATTGTGGCTCAGCTGGAGTCACTAGGGCTAGGTCCAAAGCACTTTCCAGAATTGAAGGTAAGGATTGACTCGTGAAGGGCTACTGCCACTGTTTGAGATGAAATTGACTCATGGAGGGCTACTGCCACTGTTTGAGATAAAATTGACTCATGGAGGGCTACTGCCATTGTTTGAGATGAAATTGACTCATGGAGGGCTACTGCCATTGTTTGAGATGAAATCTCAAATCATCTTAGTTATAGGCATATTACCTTTTTTGAAGTTAGGGAATTTACAAACTGGGCTATTTTTGTGCTTGCTACAACACAATATCCATCAAATGTCACAGGTAAAAAAAATGTCACAAAATTTCAGCACCAAAGCTTGAGATTGCTACGTATTTTCTTTCATTACAGTGTTTTCCTTTCCATGTAAAACTCACCCAAATAAGATAGACAAATTGCCTGTGGCCATGGCGATAAGATTTATGAATTTGATGGGATGGTTTTGCCAGATTAATAACTGAAATGCTTATATGTCACTCCCCTGCATGCTATGCATTGTTCATAAATTTCTACCCTTAGTTGTCGGTTCTTTTATTATTCATGAGATAATAATTCAGCAGATGAAATTACTCTGCAGTATTTAGGTGCTTAAATGTTGTTTTAACATGAGGTCTTGTCATATTCATTTAAATCAGAGAGAAAGAAAGAATGGATAACATTTGTGAAGGGGTCAACGCCATAATGAAAGCCTCAGAGTAGAATTACAGATAGGGCACTTTTTGTTTTGCTCCTCAAATCTATATTTTTGTGGCATATTCTTACTAATTTGCCCAAATTTCACATAACATCCACAGGCTGCACTTGCATCTGTCAAAGCTGATGCAGAGGAGCGTAAGGAAGAAGCCATGAAGGCAGGCTTGAATCTTGACCTGGTGGCTATGAGGCCATCATCTCAGACAGTGCTTGAGCAGATGTTTCAAATCATGGAATACTTGTATCGAGCCGATCTCAAATATGTAGATGATTACAGGTATGCAGATTCATCATATAATTCATCTGATTATCATTTGAACATAAATTATCAATTTTTATGTATACCACAAAGGAGGATGACAGTTGCTCAGCTTGTTCCACAAAAATGGAATATGGGACAAGACTAGATCTCATACAAAATTATTTTAATGTCATGAAGGAACAAAATCCTTTGGGGTGCATGAAAGAAGGGGAGATCAGCACATGTTCGCTGTAGATTTAGAGAGATTTTAATATTTAAGGGATGAATTGTGCAGTCACATGGTCTGGAGAAAACATTGCTAAAGTACAAGTGATTTATGTTCAAAGAGCTGAGGTCGTGGTCAGACTATTTCATAGTGCTGGGAAGTTTTCATCAGTGATGACAGTAGGTCAGTAAGTAATTTTTAAATGTTAGTTTTTGAATGTGACTATGGATAATAGTAATTTAAATTGCTTGAGATAAGAGGATCAGCAATGGTCATTTCTACTGACCTTCAGAATGATCAAGCATATGGATGAAATTACTTGCGTCATTTTCTTTATTTCAGGGCATCTTTGGTACAGTCTTTCAGTTATGTTCCTATTGCTAATGTAAGTAGATGTTTAAACTAAGCAGGGATGCTGTTTTAGGATTTTATCAGGGCTACTTCTTTACAAAGCTACCCCAGATATGTTTGCTTCTTGTTGAACTTGTTGATGTACCACACCAACAGGATGGTTTCTCTTCATACTGTTAGGAAATTTAAATTAAAAACAGTTTTCCGCATGGCTAAATTATGGCAGCTAAAGCCCACCACTTATTTTCTTCACAGCTGTTTTCCAGTCACAATACTTGTTTACCAATAACTGTAAGCACTTCTCACTATTTCTCAGTCATTCATGCCTGCAAGCCTCACATTAACTCACTGAAGACTGAAGGATTTTACTATGTACAAGCACCACAGACTGAAGGTTTTCAGGTTTTTTCAAAACCCCATAAAATCTAAGATAATTCACCAATTGCAATGCCTTTTGAACACAATCAATAACAACATAATAACAATACACATGCCAAAGCACAATTGTCTATCTCTCATAATGTGTGTTTTATGATTTTTTGAAAAAGATATAGATTTCAATGTTCAAAAAAATTTGCGGATAGGAAAATAAAGGGGGATTACTATAGAAAATGCAGTGTCCTGGCTTTTTTTTTTTGTGCTCTGTGAATGTGTGTACAGAAGATAAGTAAATGAAGTCTGGATCCCTAACATCATCGTCGAGATCTAGATCTGAGTCAGAAGAGGGTTCAAATGCAGCAAAAATATTCCGTCTGTTACTAGACGCCATTCTAACGATCACTGCAGATTCCGATGGCAGTCACCTAACTAAAATTGCTCTAACTAAAAAAGTTATCCACAGACTTCCGGGAATTTTTTTGTGGAACGAAACAAGTGGCTCCGTATACCCCTGAGACGGTTCCCGTGCTTTTACGGGCATTTATATAGCCACTATACGGCGATAATGCCGATCCCGTGTTTTCTACGGGAAACGTCTGACGATACTGACGGCCCGTCCCGCGTTTTTTACGGGAAACGTCGTGAGTGAGTTAAGGACATGGCAAATAAGAGATTCGGGAAGGTGAATTGGTAGTGGCGATGTGTTTTCTCCCACAAATGTGGCAGGAGGTTAGCATGAATTAAATAACTGGTGGCTGGTGAACTACATCTTCAACTAATGGAGATGAGTAGATAAGACTGGGATAATTATCAGTGCACATTAGCTTTCAGATAAATTTTCTCAAATGGTGAGCATTTTAGTAATGAATTTGTTCCTTAAATTATTTTCAGAATGGCCAGTGGTTGAACTCCAGAAGTCGTCATGGAGGTAAGTAGTTTACTGACTGATTGTTGTATTATATTAATGTTGGCTTGTGTGTCATTATTTCAGATTGCGCATGTATGTATTGGGTAACTTGAAGCTACATATTTGTTTGGAAAGCATACATTCAGCACTGTACGGAAATGCACTTAGAAAAAGTCAAAGTATGGCAATGAAGAAAGCCATGTTTTGACTATTTTCAGCATATTAACTGAGAAATTATCAATTTGTACAGTCGACTCTGCTTATTTGCAACTCCTGGGATCATGGAACAAGTTGCATCTATGCAGACCTGGTATTTTCAGCCATTTATTGCAAAAAAGGGAGGGGTGGGAAGTAACCTTTTCCCTCTGAGTTTCCAGGGGCTTGGGACCGTCACAGAAATTAGTCATATAAGTCATCAAACTCGGGAAGGTGTTGTAGCCTAAGAATGTTTGATCGCCAAGTTCTGTTTCATTGGCTACCTTGCAGTAACCCTGCAGACAATAAAGAATAGGATGGTGCAGTCGGGGTCGACTGTCTATCCATATATGCATGTTCTTTGATCTAGCCAAAATCCATTGAACAGGTCAGGGGTTCAATGCGATACAATGTTTGCATTCTCCGCCTCTTAGTGACAGAATGGTTTGGGGGAAAGGGGATGGAGGGATGGCGGGGCGGAGTAAGCCCTACCAAGCTCGGCGCAGAAGTATTATTGGAGATAACCAAGGCCAGTGAGGGGGGAGGTGGAGGAGAGGGGCTTATCACAGCTGTCACTCGTCAACCGCTACCCACCGTCGTGCAGTTTCAGCCATCAGTGTAAATATTTATTTATCAGTTGTAATCCCTCTGTCGCTTATCATTGATTTTACAGCTGCTGAGGAGTTACGATTATCCAGAGTGAATTGTGGATTTATCCAGTGACTTTTGTAAAGGAAAAAAATCTGTTCCCTGGGGAAAATTGCTATTAAGTGGAAGTGGCGATTAAGCAGAGGGCAATTAAGCTGAGCCGACTGTATTAAAAACCCACATTTGTGAAGAATGTGCCATGTTCTTTCATGTTATCTGAGTGATGAAAGAATATTGCATACAGAACAAGCCAGCCTAATAGTTCAGGGATGGCAGAATGCTGAAAATTTTATTACAACCCAAAGTTAGATCCAAGATCAACGCCCTTTTCGGAGGAAAAAACAGCTTTCTTTATTAATAAGACATATGCTTATCACTGTGCCGAAATTTTGTCATCAGCTGCTGCTATTCCTGAATCATTGCAAGACCTTGCAAGACCCGAAGCAAAATTGGCTGTTGAAAAAGTAATCATCCTTCATTTAGTGCTATTGACTCATTCAGACAACTTTCCATTCTCTATTGTCTGTGAAATCATTATGAAATATGCCTTTTGTTTTCAGGACGTAACATGGTGCAGACTGAAACATATACTCTCAACTTCTGGTGTATGAATCCTGGTGTGGTGAGTAATATTGTGATGGTGTCCTCACAGACTGCTAAAATATCTGATGTTAAGAATTAACAAATATTCACTAAGTACCATCAAAGGAAGTTGCTCAAATGAAATACCTAACACAAAGAGAGCACTCTAGCACCACATACCATTACAATGAGAGCATGTTGTCACTGTTTGTTGAAAATCGCCTGAGTCAGATTTATGCCATTTTCGAATAGAGAATTTTGTTGGTTTTAAGATCAAGGCTCATGTTGATCTGTTAAAAAATTGTAAAATGTGTCCGTTTTTTTCTTCCACATTTACAAAGATACATGCTGATTTTTTAAAATATTTTTTATGCGTCCCCATAAAAATAATTCCCCTGCTAATTATATCTGTGGTAACTTCTCTCATTCTCTCAAAAGTGTGAAAAAATGACTTACGTAATTTTCATAGTCAAAGCACAGTTTCGGTTCGCTTTATCTCGGAGATATTTGTAAAACGGCCTCCATCTTTCAAGTAACTTGTTACAATTAAGTATATGAACTTGAGAGTGAGGCTGAGACAGATTTTAAGTACTACAGTATTATACACTAAACAACACCTCAGAATTCACATGACTCTCTAAAACGTTTCATATTGAAATTATTTTGCAGTATCCGTATGAGTAATCAAAGCCTTTTATCACCTTGGGACAGGCATGGGATTTTGGAATAGCAATTTTTTTAATCATGTAAAGGACTTAAGTATTAAGCATGTTGAAGTATACTTTATTAGATTTACTCTGCTAGTATCTGAATTTTCTTTTGTCAGGCTTTCTCAGATTTTGCTGAGACCCGAAGCATTGTTTTGACAAGTGGCACTTTGTCTCCTCTGGCCTCCTTTGAATCAGAGCTGGGTTTGGAGTTCAAGATTCAACTGGAAGCAAATCATGTCATCAAGGACTCTCAGGTAACGGATATCTGAACACTTGTGATGGATGAGTACAAAACCACAGGTTTGTTTCAAAGGCCAGGATGAAGAAAACTTGGGGAAAAAGATGTAAGGCATTCAAAATGTAGGACTTTTGATTGATACCTCTCCTTGCTTCATAACTAATAGATATTAATATTTATTCATCTTGAAAAGCATTTCAAAATCTTTTCTGTACCAATAGCCTAAAAAAAGCTTTATTCCACCCACCTGAACACAGCTTTACCAGAGCAGCTTTTTCAACACACAGCTACCTCAGAAGTAAGGAGAAGATACCTGCACATGGAAGCATCAGTTAACACTTAACAGAATCTGCAAGCAACCAGGTGTCAAGCGAGATCTCAGGATTAGTTTATAGGCACTCTTTAATTATTTCTGCACTGGTAATAGCTCTTGCTTTCTTACAGAACGCTCTTACTCCACAGTGTCCATTCCCAAGGTTTTTATAAGTATAAGTATCTGAAAAAATGGTTGTTAATCAAATTGTAATCAGTCATCTTACAGGAGTGATGTGAAGGGGTTAGCAACAGGCTGATGTATTGATTGTAAAATGTCCTGGGGCACAGCTTGATGCAAGAAGTTTAAAGTAGCAATAATAACAATAAAAGCCTTAATATGGCACCCAGCCCTACAGAGATGAAGGTTCTGAGGGCTTCACAGTAAAAATATACCACAGACTACACCATGGGTAGGAATGGAAAATGAAAATTAGCAGCTTTGTGCATTTGTCCATTCAAAAATGCCATCAGTAAGCAGTTCAGTGTATGGAAGCTAATAGTCTCCATTAGGAATTGATTGCTGATTATTTACTCAGCTGGCCGTGCTTAGAAGATCGTGGTGGTCTATGCTTTTCAGTTTTTATGGCCTATGACCATGTCTCATTGTATTCCTTGCCTTTTCAGGTCTGGGTTGGAACCATAGGCCAAGGCCCCACAGGGTCAAGTTTACAGGCTGTCTTTCGAAACCTGGAGACCTTTACCTTCCAAGATGAACTTGGAGGTTTGGTGCTGAAAGTTTGTGAGGTAAGTGAGACTTCCATGAGTGACGTGTAAAATATTATCCATGCCTCTCTTAATTTTTGTTTGGCACACATTTAAGTTTCAAGCTCTTCACACTTTGTAAGCAACCATATTTGATTACTTGTTAATGGAAATATGATTGCTCTCCAGACAGCTGTATCTGTGCTCCACTCCTTAGTTCCATGAAGAATCCCAAACCAGGAACCTTAGTCATTAAATTACAAGACGATGCAAATTTAGGTTGAGAAATGAAGCGTTACCTGTAAAACTTAAGAAGGCGCTGTATGTTGCGAGAAGAAACTCATTGGTTGCTTTTTGAGGTTTCATGACATTTTCTAAGCTCTTAATTGTAACTATGATTCTTATTATACCCGATCTTTTTTTCTCCTCTCAGACTGTGCCTCATGGAGTGTTATGTTTCCTGCCATCTTACAAAGTTCTTGAGAAGCTGATGACCAGATGGGAGGTAGGTGTTTCTAAGAAGAGGTGCCAATTTTCAGAGAAAATTAGCTCCCACCTCAGGGAGAAGCAGAAGCCTCTTAGGATAAAACTCATCATTTTATCCAATGTCATTAGGGTATTTCATAGTTCTCAGTGCAGTCAGTGAGTAGAAAGATGCGTAGCACTTTGAAAAATAAATGTGTTTTCTGAAGTCAAATAGGATAAAGGGGGAAGTGCTCAAGAAGACAATGCAGAGAGAAAATGAAAGAAGGAAAGAAAGTCATGTGGTGGGAATCGAACCCGCGACCTTTGCGTCGGCACCCATCACCTCGCCATCAGTTTAGAATCAGGTAGATGTCTATACACGACCACACCGCCGCTCAAAAAAAAGTGGCTTAGTGGCCGGGGTCTTTCCCGAAGCCAAACAGAAGACTAGCAGTCATGTTTTCTGAAGTGAAATCTTACGTATTTCATTCCTTAACAAAACGGCATTTTCACTCAACTTTAAAATCTGTTCAAGATGTGAGAGACAAATTTGCAACTGAAAGTTCTTAGGAAGAACATAATCCTTGATCTGTTATTGTGGTTAATTCAGGAAATTTGAATTCCATCTCACCTGCTTCACTGCAGCTGGTATCCGCCTACATCATGATTATGCCCTAACAGTTCTCTCTGTATGATTGATATCTCTGAAGATATTAAAAAATACACTGATCACAGTGATGTCCTTTATTATAAATTTGAAATTGTATTTCAGTAATATATTGTTGCAGAGTAGAAGTAGAGCTTTATAAATTATATACTTTTATACATGATAGTAAATCAAAAATTCGAAGTTCCAGAGACACACAGCCTGCAATGGAAGATAGTTCTTTTGGTAATGTATTGTTTTATTAAATTATTCTCTGATGTCAAAGGTGTTTTCAATCTCAGCTCTGACCTTTCATTATTTTTCAAACTTTATTATAGATCACAGGTCTGTTGCAGAAGATTGGTCTCAAGAAAAGGATTATTACTGAGCCCAGAGGCTCAGACAAGATGGACTTTGAAGAGCAAATGAAAATGTTTTATGAAGCCACTAGGCAAGGAAAAGAGAGTGGAGAGGACATGGAATGTAGTGGTAAGAAACTCTGACTTACGACTCTGTATGGAAACATGTCATGACAGCAAAGGTACAGCAAATAGGCCTGTGTTGTAGGCATTTTATACCCTGAAGTCCTCTTTGAGTATGCATATGTTTAATGGCCATGTGCCAGAGTAACAGCCTGATTACTTACTGCTAGAAATATCTCTGAACTTTGGCTGTGTCCATCAGTGTTTTAATCCCTGTGCTGATAGCCCCCATAAGGAACATTTGCTTATTGTGGCAGCTTAAGCAAAGTATGCTTGTAGTTAATTCCACATCCAATGAATCATCAAGGCCTATCCCTCCAGAGAACCTGGAATTGTGCTGGTATATAGACTACCGAGGGCTTGGGTGGGTGGCGCTCTTCAAGAAGCTCTACTGGGGTTAGGTGCCCTTACTCATCATCCATACTTGCAGCATTTGCCAAGAGGCTGAAAACCCAGTGTGGCAGGTGCAATCTTTATTGAGGGCTGCTCTTTCCTTCCCGCATGTTTGCAGTATCTTCCATTTTCATTCATAAATCAGAATGCTACTCTTAAGTTGCTTCTGTTTAATCGTGGCAGTCAACACATGGGTCATGTCTATTCTTTGGCTGACCCAAGCTTTGAACTCAAGAAATCAGCTTTTCAAGAGATTGGCCTTAACATGATTCTTGGCCACATTCAAGGTGTGATTTAATAATTGAATATGACTTCATTCTATGAATTTCCTGTCAGAGCTCCTAGTAAAATTTGGATTTTGGTGTTTATCAGGGTATTGCACTCAAGCGAAAATTTACGGATGTATCTTATTTCATTACAGACGAAGAGGATGACTCCAGAAATGGGGCTGTGTTCTTTGCTGTATGCCGAGGGAAAGTGAGTGAGGGCCTGGACTTTGCTGACAACTTTGCCAGGGCTGTTATCACGGTAAGATCTTAATACAGTAGACCCTCCGAGATAAGACCTTTGTAAATGTGAATGAAAAAGGTCTTAACTGGGAGGGGGTCTTAACTGAGAGGTTCACACTGATATTAGCGCAGGATGATCACTAACTTTATTTGGCTATTATTGCATTAATTTACAGTATAACCTGTGATGTAGAGACACAGGGGAAATCAGAATGGTGTCCCTACATCACNCCAATTTCGGCATTTTTAGCCCAAATCGACGATTTCAGGTGGCGCCCCCCCCCCTTAAGTATGCATATGTTTAATGGCCATGTGCCAGAGTGACAGCCTGGTTACTTGCTGCTGGAAACATCTCTGAACTTTGGCTATGTCCATCAGTGTTTTAATCCCTGTGCTGATAGCCTCCATAAGGAACATTTGCTTATTGTGGCAGCTTAAGCAAAGTATGCTCGTAGTTAATTCCACATCCAGTGAATCATCAAGGCCTATTCCTTCAAGAGCACAGGGAGAGTGAACCTGGAATTGTGCTGGTATGTAGACTCGAGGGCTAGGGTGGGTGGCGCTCTTCAAGAAGCTCTACTGGGGTTAGGTGCCCTTATTCATCATCCATACTTGCAGCATTTGCCAAGAGGCTGAAAACCCAGTGTGGCAGGTGAAATCTTTATTGAGGGCTGCTCTTTTCCTTCCTGCATGTTTGCGATATCTTCCACTTCCACTGGTAAATCAGAATGCTACTCTGACAGCAGCGTCTGTTTAATTGTGGAGATCAAGACATGGGCCTATTCTTTGGCTGACCCAGGCCTCTACTAACTCAAGAAATCAGTTTTTCAAGAGACTGGCCTTAACATGATTCATGGTCACATTCAAGACATGATTTAAAAATTGAATGTGAC
The DNA here is from genome assembly GCA_033807755.1 of Ellobium chinense. NCBI lineage: Eukaryota > Metazoa > Mollusca > Gastropoda > Ellobiida > Ellobiidae > Ellobium > Ellobium chinense. Next base: position 112,916 of record JAWQUT010000342.1, read on the forward strand.
TTCATCCTATGAATTCCCTGTCAGAGCTCAAAGTACAAATTGTCATCTGGATGCACAACCCTGACCTGCCACTCTGACTGAAATTGAGGTTTTGGACTCATTAATAGTGCGCATATATTGTCAAAACCTAAGACCTTTAGCTTCAATCAGTACTGTGAAGTATTTCTTATTTACTTCACTGATAAAAACACGGTATTGGAATATCCATGCACTTGTTCAGGTATTTCACAAAATGGGACTACAGAATTCAAGAGAGTGAATGCTATATACAGTACTCCGCATTCACCAGTAAAGAATTGCTTTGCTAAATGCAGTTTTAGAAAAATGCGACTGCTGTTTGGGCTTCTGTAAAATTTGGATTTTGTTGTTTATCAGGGTATTGCACTGAAGTGACAATTTATAGAAGTATCTTATTTCATTACAGACGAAGAGGATGACTCCAGAAATGGAGCAGTGTTCTTTGCTGTGTGCCGAGGGAAAGTGAGTGAAGGCCTGGACTTTGCTGACAACTTTGCCAGGGCTGTAATCACGGTAAGATCTTAATAATAGTCTTCACCAATAAATGGTAAAATTCCAGTCTGAATATGATGGTCACCTGCTGATTAGCACAATACTCATGTTTGCCTTACTTAAGTCTCACATTGCGTCTTCATCATCCCATATTTAATATCACTTTTTATGGAGCATTCTTGATCCAAGAAGTTGCAGGCATTAGTTTTATGATTTTAAAGAAGGTTATTGATTTCGCTATCTAAGAGGATTTTATACTGATAGTAACGTATTAATAAAAAAATGTTGGAAAACATGATGTAAAAAAATTTTGTTCAGAAAAACAAAATGAGAGTTCATCGATAGCATAGAAATATTAAAAACAGCTATATCTTCTGTGTATCACATTTCTTGATATTTATGTCTGATAATAATATAATTATTTACAAATAAACTCCTGATAATGAAAACGTATATTTTTATGTTGTTTTCAGGTTGGCATTCCTTACCCTAACTTCAAGGATGTGCAGGTAGGCTTATATTGCCGTTTCTTCAGAATGTTATTGGACTGATTTTATAATTTTTGCCCTCTCTTTGCCAAGTAGTTTATAGTCTGCAAAACATCAGTCACCGCAGGAGTATGTGGAAGCTCAGCTTATTGTTTGTTAGAATATAGAGTGTTAAAATTCTCTTACTGCTGCATTTTTTAACTTACAGAGCCTCCAATCCATCAGATAGCCGGGTTTTCGTTATGATTAAGGGTTGCATTTGTACACAACAGGCTATCATTTCCGTCAGTCTAGAAATGTAAATTCAGGAATGTGGCAGCTACTTGACTTATTTAGAAAATTTGCTGGACTTTTGAGATTTGGCAAAGGCCCTTAAGAGAATCCCATGGTATTGTCCATAAATTGTACATAAACCTAAATCATAACTTAAAGCATGTTTAGGCTGCCTGACACCGGCACAACATACATATGAATGTTTGGATTTCTTCATGGACATTATTTCAAGACGCTTCCACTTATGGGATGGTTAGGGACAGGTTTAGAGAGGAGAAAGCATTGATGAGAGTTCTGAGACAATAATAATGTTTAGAGACTATGTCACGTTTGTTGTTTTTTTTTCTTAACGCCACACATACCCCACCCCCAGCTCCACATCAAGCATTATGGGAAAATCCTTTGGTTTTGCCGATAAAATTCACTGGCATTTCAGTTTCAGCTTGAGTACAATGCAGTGCTTTGTGGAAAACCATAATCCTGTATTAAAAGGAGATACAGACTTTATTCACCCCTTACCATTCCAGGTGGAGCTCAAGAGAAAGTACAATGACCAGCACAAACACAAGAGAGGGCTGTTATCTGGTCATGAGTGGTATGAGATCCAAGCTTTCCGAGCCCTCAATCAGGCTTTAGGAAGATGCATCAGACACAGGTACATACAAGTTGTGATACTGCAATGTACACCTGTGGTGATGTTATACAAATTTTACTATTATTGTTTTATCATAAAATGTTTGCCACCTAGATACATATCTGTGAGGAATTCTGATTCTTTGAATTTTCATTCTCTGCAAGTGTAGAAATTAGGATAGGCATGATTTTCTGGATATGGTGATATTGTGGAGTTACAGATTGTGACCCAGCAGGCCATGTGATACTGTCTCAATATTATGTTGAGCGTAAAATACTTAAAATAGTATAGCTTTAACTCCTAAATATTTCTTCACATATCTTTATCTTATTTGGTCTGATAATTGTGTTTATGTGGTAAAGGGAAAAAACATGTTTATGTGTTAGATGAGCATTTTTTTTAAAATTCATTTCAGACCAGAGATTTAGAATGAGCTTTCAAATATTAAGGACACTTGTGTTTGATTTCATAATTTGTTTTGACTTTCATATTCTTCTAACTAGAAATGACTGGGGTGCTCTGATAATTGTGGATGAACGTTTCATCAAAAGTCCAGCCAAGTACTGCAAAGGTAACCATTGTTGAACTTGACTCAGTCCCCCTTTTTGATATCATTCCCTCCATGTTTTCCTCCACAGATTTGGGGATAATTAAGAAAAGCTCATGAGTATGATGTCAACAGTAAGGTATACAATTTTCATGTTGATGACTGGCTTTTTTTGTTTACCTTTCACATTGTCATATTGCTCTTTCCGAGACATTCAACTTTAATTGTTATATGCCTAGACTGTCTTCATGAACATTGTCCATATGTTTTTTTCTTCTGTTTAACTTTTTTTTTGTTTGCACCATGACTCAGCATCTTCCTGGCAGCAGAAGGTATATGTCATGCAGCCAACCAGAATGAGGCTTCAGTTGTTTTTTTTGATTAGATCAGATTATTGGTATGCTATAAAAACTTAATGTTTGCACATTCTTTAGGTGAAAGAATCTTTGACTTAGTATTTTTCTGGCTCAGGATGTAGTTTATGAAATGACAGGAGATTACCCTCATACAGTAGCAAAAATTCAGTGGAAATCACAAATGAAAGAACAAATTTGCAATATATAAATCATATAATCTGTCTCATAAAAAACTCTTGGTTTATCTATAACTGTCAACTAGTTGCCACCCCTTACATGATTGGTATAACTTTTGCTTTGTGCAACAAAAAAGAATTGATACTGGGCTGTCTCAGTCACCTTTAGTTCTTGGCTGGGCAACATAAGCGGTCACAACAAAATTGCATATGCCTCAGATACTTTATTTTTTGGTCTCAGGATTGTCAAAGTGGGTTCGCAACAAAATCCAGACTTTCCAAGACTTCCCATTTGCCATGGACTCGCTTTCAGAATTTACTACTGGCAGGCTAGAGGCACAAGGTACAGATTCAAGGTTAGTAGCAAGCATTTAATCAGGCCTCATACGTAATACAAATCTTCAGGAGTTTGTGAGGGAAGTTTGTGGTGACCGAACACCACATTCCATAACTGAGCGATTATGACTTGGAATATTTCAGGATACTGGCATTTGTAGGAAAATAATGTGCTTAATGATGGACTTGTATGTGTTATAACATTTTTATGCAACTTGTGTTGTATGTGATTTACTGTATCTTTGCTAGATGCATGCATCACATATGATTATCTGTATTATTATAACTGAACAGTTGTCAGTACTTGTGTAACTAATATATCTAATAGTCATTCAAAGTTTTGTTCATGGAGAAAAAAAATCAACCTGATAACAAGCATAGCCATGTTGTCTGTTTACCCAGGTAAATACATGTTTGGAAAGGCAATGCTCTGACTATTCAGCTACATCAGTGTGGTGCTTCTGTTCATTTAGCCATGTGTGTTGAAGCATCTCATCTATTGTAGCCTAAACAAGAGATAGGATTCTGAGCAGTCTCTGCCATATTCATAATCCAATACAGCTTATTACATGATCAGCTATATGGGTGTTGGTGGTGAAATCTGTCATGATGTGTGTCATTGCAGTCTAATCACCACTGGAGTGAGCACCCATCTCATAAACAGTTCATAGGCAAGCTGTTGCAAATTTCTTATATAGTGCAGGCAGGAACTTTATTATCATTGGTTTCAGTCATCCTGTATATTTATTTTGAATGATGAGATTCATCACACTGTTATTTACAGCCTTGAAACTTCCATAGTGAGCACCCCAGCCACAAGCCAGTCCCCAAGGAAGCCACTGAATACTATCAGCAATAAGGCCACTCTTGGACAGAGAGTCCAGTCACCACTTGAAGGAGAGAAGGATAATTCCAAGACACCCCAACGGGTGAGGAGTTATTCATATTTAAACATTCCTGCCCACTTATCAACCGTCGGATTTGCTTGTGCTTTAGTCATATTATTGTTAATAATAGCACTTGTGCTGTTTTTATAAATTTGACCTACAGTTGAAATTTATTAATCACCTTCTAGATAATTTCAACTTCCTCTCAGCTGGAACATTTTCCATATAACAAAGTCANTTTTTAAAAGGATTGGTATAACTTTTGCTTTGTGCAACCAAAAAAAAATTGATACTGGGCTGTCTCAGTCACCTTTAGTTCTTGGCCGGGCAACATAAGCGGTCACAACAAAATTGCATATGCCTCAGATACTTTGTTTTTTGGTCTCAGGATTGTCCAAGTGGGTTCGCAACAAAATCCAGACTTTCCAGGACTTCCCATTTGCCATGGACTCGCTTTCAGAATTTACTGCTGGCAGGCTAGAGGTACAAGGTACAGATTCAAGGTTAGTAGCAAGCATTTGATCGGGCCTCATACATAACACAAGTCTCTAGGAGTTTGTGAGGAATGTTTGTGATGGCCCAACACCACATTCCATAACTGAGCGATTATGACTCGGAATGTTTCAGGATACTGGCATTTGTAGGAAAATAATGTGCTTACTGATGGACTTGTATGTGTTATAACATTTTTATGCAACGTGTTGTGTGTGATTCACTGTATCTTTGCTAGATGCATCAGAGCTGCCAACCAGTACGAAATTTTCGTATTTCATATGAAAATCTGACCTTAGTACGAAAATACGAATCGTACTCTTAAAAAGACAAAAATCGACTGTCAGTATGAAAAAGAATACCGTGAATGCCTTCCGCAACGAAGGCGGGCGCTTAAAGAGCTTTCTTGTACTGAAAATCATCAAAATGGGCTGTTTTAGTCATGAGTACAAGTACTCGAATCTCACAACAAACGATTGAAAATCGTAGAGGACAGTACAGTATGCTGTACATACTGGCATTCCGATTTTCCGTAGAGTACACAGCAGTATCGATGCTGACGCGCGTGTCTTAGTTTCGCTTTCGCCAGCACCGTTTGGCGTGTATGCTGGGCCTATTTCCCGGCCCCATACCAAAATTGCAAGATCCAGAAGAAGTTTAGTTGAAACTAGAAGTCTCTTACAAAGATACCAGTCATGGTTACCAGCCACAGGAGGCTTTATGCTATTGTTCAAGCCATCTTCAGATAACCTGGCGGCATTTGGGGCTTTACTTTGATGCCCGATGAATCCCGTCATGCGTATGCATTGTGCCATACCCAGTGCCTACACATTACTTTTGTAGGCTATGTTTCATTTGGTCTGTTAGTGTATACTGTAGGCCTCCAGGGCATTAGATGACCTACATTTGGGATGAGCAAACTGTACTACTATAATAGTGTTGGCTTCAGGGCCAAGGTTAATGACCTTTACTGTAGGCCTACTACTAGACTAGATCTAGACTGGTACTAGTAGGCCTGACAGAGCTGGCTTTCAAAGCCCCAGTTTGGAAAGTTTAGGGCTAGCTCTAGACTAGATGGATTTCTCTTTCCTGCTCAACCAGCAGATGACATGCTTAAATCTGAGACTGAGAGCAATTTAAGATATGAATATGAGCATTTTACACTTGGGTACAAGTACTGCTATTAATGCAGTTCAAGGTCTCTGGTGACATATGGCAAAATTTTAGCAGGATATAAATGATTTAATTTTCCTAGTGGGCATAGTAAAGTGCTACAGTGATGGTCAGGAATTTTAAGCTTAGCAGCAATTATGTGATGAACAAGTTTCTTTTGTATAAACTTGTCTTACAAAATGAGAGCTTTCTTGTGTTATTATTGCCAGTATCTTACATATCTTGTCAGTTGTTTTTTGTTGGTTTTTTTTTTTTATTTAAATTTTGGAGGAAGGGGGATTTTTGTTAGTTAAAAGGAAGAATTCACCTAATCAAAATAGCACTTAGATTACAGGAATATGAAAAGGATTTGGAAAGAGCTGTTGATAGTCAAGCATATCATTTTACCACAGTGAGTGACTCCCATTACCTGTTTAATGCTGAAGAAAAGCTTCATAGTGTGAAACGGAAACCGTAGCTATCTACAAGCCTAAAAGAATGACTAAACAGCCAAATAAGGAGACATTCATTTAAATTTCATGATATTATTTTTCTGCACCGGTGTGAGTATGAAAATCAGGGTCAGAATATGAATTTTTGATGCCTGGAATATGAAAATCCAGTTTTGGAGGTTGGCAGCTCTGATGCATGCATCACATATGATTATCTGTATTATTATAACTGAACAGTTGTCAGTACTTGTGTAACTGATATATCTAATAGTCATTCAAACTTTTGTTTATGGAGAAAAAATGAACTTGATAACAAGCATAGCCATGTTGTCTCTTTACTTAAGTAAATACATGTTTGTAAAGGCAGTACTCTGACTATATAGATACATCACTGCGGCGCTTCTGTTCATTTAGCCATGTGTGTTGTAGCCTAGAGAAAAATTAGGATTCTGAGCAGTCCCTGTCATATTCATAATCCAATACAGTTTATTACATTATCAGCTATATGATTGTTGGTTGTGAAATCCGTCATGATGTGTTTCATTGCGGTTTGATCACCACTAGAGTGAGTACCCATCTCATTAGAATCCACAGGCAAATTTCTAATAATGTTGGGTCAGAAACTTTATTATCATTGGTTTCAGTCACCCTGTATATTTATTTTGAATGATGAGATTCATCACACTGTTATTTACAGCCTTGAAACTTCCATAGTGAGCACCCCAGCCACAAGCCAGTCCCCAAGGAAGCCACTGAATACTATCAGCAATAAGGCCACTCTTGGACAGAGAGTCCAGTCACCACTTGAAGGAGAGAAGGATAATTCCAAGACACCCCAACGGGTGAGGAGTTATTCATATTTAAACATTCCTGCCCACTTATCAACCGTCGGATTTGCTTGTGCTTTAGTCATATTATTGTTAATAATAGCACTTGTGCTGTTTTTATAAATTTGACCTACAGTTGAAATTTATTAATCACCTTCTAGATAATTTCAACTTCCTCTCAGCTGGAACATTTTCCATATAACAAAGTCAATATTTCTATGTAAAAGTCACTAAATAATTGCCACTTCTTTTTAGCACAACTTTTGCCATACTCCTTAAGAGTTGTGATGAAGCAGATTTCACTATAGCATCAATTCAAGAAAGTGTTTGGGATATCAGTTTTCCATATACATCTTTAATATTCAGAATATTTTCTTAGAGTACAAACAGAGAGAAAAAAAAAGACTATCTCCACAAGTTATTTCTGGTTGAATGTCTGGAATTCGTTCGTTTGATATGCCTTGTTTTGGTACAGTTTATGTCCAATCTTTTGGGGAAATGAAATAGAGAAGCACAGTGGAATGTTGGTATTAAGTAAAAATGTAGGAAGTATACCGTGTTATCAGATAAGAATTCTACATGCATAGATTTATTGTCGTTCTGTATTTCTCTGTTTAGGTGGGCCTCCATATTAGGTATGTCCTGGTAATAAATGTATCTCTTCCATGCACAAGAGCATACTTAATACTGAGATTTCACTATAAACATCTCCTATACTATACCTTTGGTTTGCAGAGGATTTAGGGCCAGCACATTTAGGCAGTATATTTTATATGTTTATTTCCCCAGAATTTCTCCATCTTTAATCTTCCTTTGGTCAAACAGTCAGCACCAACCTCTCTGTCATCCACAAAAGAGTCTCATGTTTCTCAAGACTTTGCAAATAGCAGCATTAACAGCAGTAACTGTTCTTTGAATTCTATGGACAGCAGGAAGACATCCAATCCAGGAAACTCCAAAAGTAGCAATCCTGCTACACCCAGTGCAAAATTATCAGCAAAACTTACAGCTGCGAATCCGGCAGTTTCCACAATACAGGCATCCTCATCATTGAGTGCAATATCAGCTGCTGAAACAAGTGGTTCCACTCATCTCGATGTCAACTTTCCAGGGGGTAGCGCAGCCATCCCAGCAACCTCACAAGCATCAAAAGCTGTTTTACCCACTTTGATGGTACTACCACCAGCACCAAATAGTACTGTCACATCACATACAAACCAGGAATCTCAAGGAACTTGTATGAGTACGAGCGCTGCGTTGTCAACAAACACAAGTTTACCTACAAACATATTGCAGGGAGAATCACAAACAGTGAAAAGTGCCTCTGACATTCTGCAGAATATTGCATCAAGAGTAAGTTCTTCAAGCACTGCAGTGGCCAAATCTGACGAACCAAATCCGCAGGCTTCCTCTTGGACAACAACTCCTCCACCCGCTGCATCTTCAGATAAGCAGTCAAAGGTTCAGCTCCGTATTGTAACAGAGAGAGCCTCACCTGGTGTGAGGTTCAGGGTATTTGAGATACCTGCCCACCTTCATGCCGTCTTTGGTGGGAATCTCAACTTACCAGTGTCCACAACAGAAAGACTGGTGTATCTGGTTGATCCCCCTTCAGGTGTGGGTGAAAATCCAACAGCTAAACTCATCAGGATGTCAGAGGAAGAAAAGGACGCCATACTGAAAACACAAAGTGCCACAAGTCAGAAAGTCAGTCAATTGTCAAACTTGACCTCAATAAATTCTGCTGCTGCTGTAGCAAATTCAAAGGTGCAAACCAGTGTGTCTTCCTCAGGTTTCGCTCAGAATAAAATTCAGACATCAGGTACAAACAGTTACCCACTAATTGCCCCTGCTCCAGTATCCTCCAGTGGCAGCTCAAACCCACTTCAAACCCTTCTTTCAAGTTTATCCACTACTGCAATTAAGCCAGTTACGCCTCATCAGGCTAGTTTGACTTCTCAGAATGGGAGACTGACAAACCCTGCTCAGCTGCAGGGCTTGAGATTGCTCTCTCTCAGTCCTGCACAGCACAATGGCCTTCAACGGACTCTGAATTCAACTGCTGCTAGTCATGAAGTCATCACAATTGAAGATGATAATGAATTCAAGCCCATCCCACCCATAAGTGCGGTGATGAACACTGCAAACCCCACACTGCCAACTTTCTTAGTTTCAAATGGAGTGAGTCGTTTCATGGTACCAATTTCTATAACTGGCTCCCCTGGCATTCCATTTGTTCTTGGATCACCTCCAAGTAGGAAAAACTTGAACTTAAGCACTCCAAATAAGTCTGCATCTGGAAAAACGGCATCACAAATCACCAGCAACAAGAAGTCTGCCCCTAAACAAACGACACCAAAAACTCTTTCCAGCGGAGCCAAGTTCAGCAATACTCCTAAATCAAATAGCAAGAGCAGTCAGAGTAAAAAGTCTCCAGTCTTATCCTCCCAGAAAAAGACTCCAACTTCAGCACATAAGCATCAAACTACTCGGGTCGCTGCCCCAAAACCTGCCAATATTTTATCACCGAGCACATCATCTGTGGGTGATAATGTGGACAGCGGAGAGGAAGAAAAATTGCAAGTAAGACGCAAGGGTAGGGGGAAGAAGAGGAAAAGCTTGACCAACAATCAGAAAACTGTGAAGAAAAGTAAAGACAGTGAGAGCAAGGATTCAACTTCAATCCCTCAGGTAGGAATCATTCTTGTACAGAGGAAATGGAACGTTAACAGTGGGTCAGAACAAAGGCTGCTTAGGTTTAAGATTTGAATGTGAGACACCTCAGATGTTTTTCTCTGACCCATTGTTAACACTCCATTCCATCTGAATTGTGGGAGGATATATTGTATCAGGGGTAGCCTGGACAATCTGGCAGGCAACAGCTTCGAACAATGTGGGTTTCTAGATCTCATGGATTGGAGACTGTAAGGTCTTGGCTTTTTGGGTTTGATAATTGGGTCTGGTGGTTTGTGTTGTGGTGTCCTTGGGAAAGATGCTTTACTCTTATTTCCCCACTTACATCGGACTCAGGTGTGAATGTGCACCTGGCATTCAAGTCAAGCTGAGAAGTTGGGGGGGGGCGCTGACAAAGACTGTTACAAATCTGGTTTGTAATGATGCTGAAGTATTATGTACTATGTGCATATGTGTGTTTATGTGTATAGATTATCCTAAATGAAATATAGAACAATACATGGCATGGTAAACATACTCCTGTCAGGGTAAATAAGGGTTGATTTCATCCTTTTTGTTTAAATCTAATGACGTAATTGAAAAAACACTGCTTTGACGTGGCATGAAAGTTATTTTTGTCCAGAGCAAAATTTGTCATTACAAAAGTTACAAGTCATCAGTTTTGTTGTTTTATTTCATCTCAGTATTGACCAGGTTTTCATCACTACTCTCATGATTACAGGGTTTAAGGAGAACTCAGGAGAAATGTGTTTTAAGCAGCGTAACCACCGGGAATTTATAGATTCCTTACAGCCCTGTTGCTGAGGCATACAATGTATCAGCTGTGAGGATTTTTCTGTGCTGGATGAATGAACTATTACCTGCTCTTATTCTTTGACATAACTGATACATTTCAAGGAGTTTAAAACAAAATTTACTTTTCTTCAGAGTCATCCCAGCACAGTGGCCTTCAAATGTTGCCAGTGTGGCCATAAGTTGATTGGCAACAAACAGGTCTCAGGTAAGCTCACATCTAATGGTTCACACCATAACAGAAAAAAAATGGCCATTTGTTAAGAATATTATAATAGAGCCAGGAATAGAACCACTTATGGTTGCGCCACATTTCTGGCATTTTATAATAATCCTCGATGAAAACTCTTTGATTTAATGAAAGTATTGTATCTAACTTCTAAGAACTTGCAGAAATTCTATTAATGATCTTTGGCTTAGTTTGATAATAACAGTCAAAGTAGATGAAAGCACTTTGTTCTTTGAGTAACATGGGATTGTGCATTTGTTAAATTTCAAACATTTTATATTAGCTCCCTGTGGATTTATGGATCTCCCCATGTTTAGAATTGTTTAAATGTATTGTAGATGCTGATTTGACAAGCTCTTCAACACACATAATTGTATTTGATAATGATATCGTATATCTATTTGGTGTTTTCATAGGACCACCATTCCCCTAGTGTCTTTAAATAAATCCCATTAAGTAAATAGAAATCTCTATATCTCCTGACTGTTTATTAGACAGGTACATTCTAGGTTAGATAAAATTTTTTAATTTATCCACCAGATTTCCAGGAGCAGCGTACCACACCTCCCTTTTTGCGGGATGCTAGTGCAAAAACAGCTCATTGCTCTGGCTGCATTTTCTTTCCTTCCAGTACATCTAGAGGGGGCCTTCAGTCCCTCACAGATTCAGGCACAGGTAAAGATAAATATCATTTTTATTTATTCATTGAGGATTAAGAATTGCAGTATATCGTCGGTCTTTGAATAGGACCGACGACACTGCTTGTGTCATATAGATACGTGGCTGATCCTATGCAAAGACTGACAATATACCATTTAATGTGATCAGTGTATCAAGTTCAAACTACCTTTTTAAAAATTGCCAAGTACCTCTGAGACAGGCCAGACATTGGGAACATTTTATATGCTGATAGAGTAAATTACAGAAAACCTGCACCTAATATACCAAGACATCAGGCCAGAGAGCTCAAGCTGAAGTGGTTGCTGGTTCAGGAAAGCAAAAGTTAAAGTAAGATGCGCACATCAAAAATAATTTTCCTGTTTTCCATACTTTTTCTATCTAAAATTTATCTATGGTGCCCACCGAGTCAAGTTTGCGAAGAAAGAGCATCGTTCTGTTACTGTGCGCGTATGTAATATGATGCAATAAGGAGAGCTAGAATTACCGGGTTTGGCCCTTGCGTCCAGAATTATTCCCCTTCCCCGATCAGCAGAAGCCTGTGGCAAAAACGTTGATGTCACTTACGTTCCAGCAGCTAAAGACACCTCTACCTGACAATGTATTATTCAGCTTTTAATTAAGGTTCTGATATAACAACTTTAAATGTGAAGTTTGATAGTGTAAGCCAGAAAAAGTATTCTGCATTTTTATTCCCTTAGCATGATTTTGTTTGGCATATCTGCTGTTCACAGAGAAATTAAAACATTCATACCATCATGCTATCACCGGTCCGCAGAGCGCAGGCTAGACAGCTTGGCCATGTGGCAAGAATGTATTTGACGTAAACTTATGGCCGCCACGCGCGCAGTGGTTGTAACAATTCGGACTTTGGATAATGTAACCCTGTGGGTTGTCTGGGGCCAGCAGAGGTGTTATATCATTATGACAGACACTTGAAAGACTGTTTTATTGGAATAATCTGGTATCATATGATTTAATATGGTCTGTAGGACGGTGCAGTCTTCCTTTAAGTAAAAATTTGTCAGGAAGCTTGATAGTGCTTTCCTGTGTGTCCCAATCTTTATATACCACCTCTACTTTTCCCTGTCTTGTGTTTATATCACTTTCTCCGTACCCTGTCTTATTTTCAGGTCTTAACACAAAGTACGTAGAGCAAGAGGAGATCTGTGTTCAGTTCTTGTACTGTGGACAGTGCCTGAAGACCTCACCTCAAACAGCGAAGGCTGTAGGGGCCCAGGTTCAGCTAGCAGCAGGGTCAGGAGCAAGGTTTGGTAAAGGACAGGTAGGTTAAAAGCTTTGTTGAGAGCAGAGGTTGGAATTCTGAAATTGCAGTTATTTATATCAGGACTACTTAACCACAGATAATATTCTGACATCAGAGGAGCAAGAAGCATGTTATCATTTTAAAGCATCAAATCTGTGGCAAAACAACACCTGAGTTTGTCTTTATGGGGATGGCTGAGAATGGAATGTATAACATTAGTTACAGGAATAGCATATCTCATGAAGCAAAATTCAGATGAGACTTTATGTAATTGTGGGCCTAGTGAATCTATAAATAGATCAAGACCTATGTGACATAGTCCTGTTTTTATATAAAAGTTTCCTTTAACACTTTCAGATCTGGTTGTTTGCAAGTCTTGTCAAGCAAGAAAAAGAACAGTGAATGCCTGTGAAGATTCTCTGTAATTCATTTCATGCAGCAAAATGCATACAGCACACATTCATAAATATGTGAACAGAGATATTTTCTGAACAACAGCCATGTCTTGTTGGGATCCAAGGAGTCTTTTTGTTGTTTTTTTCAAGTCTGGAATCAAAAGTATTGGACACAAATCATTTCTTTGATGCAATAACCCTGTGTCAGCATTTTTTCTTGAATTTTTTTTTTAATGTGCATCGTTTCATTTTTCCACATACACATTGTCTTAAATCTTAAGAATGCAAGCCAAACAGTTTGTTGGTGCACAGACTTCTTGTAGTCTCTTGTGTCACCATGCATTGAGACAGGAATCATTTTATTTTTATTCAGAGTTATTGCACTGTGGCAATGAAATACATGAATTAAATGGATAGTACAGAGGAACCTGTTGAATTTGGATTAGAAATTCATGAGTTGTTTTGGAAATACAAAACAGGGGACTTGGGGTCAACAATGAGCAGGGCAAGAGTTTATCTCTTTGAAAACTTTATGTTCCTGGCAACAACGACATCATCATGTCAAGCTGAACAAAATGGTGAGAGATCTTTGAGAGGGGTTGCATAGCTGGCAACCATTTTGTCCAAAGTTTGACACGACGGGTGTTGTGATTGCCGGGAACACAAAATTTTCGGGTAAGTGACTTTGGGGTTCAAGGTCTTGGGGTTTAACATTATTTACTAAGGCACCATGAAACTTTTGTGACTCATCAAATGTTGCAAATCACAGAAATAAGTGCAGGGATACATTATTAGTAATATTAGATATAGTTACTGTTCTTACATCAGTGACTCTTTTAAGTTTGGCACAAAAGTTTTAACCCTGTGTATCATTACTTCCTACCATGCCCTTGTTCCCCTGGATGCTTGGGCAGAACCATGACATAGAATCCAATTTTTCGGTTTCAGTGGATAAATATGTTTTACGGCTAGGCCAAAATAGCGATCTTCCCGGTTTAGAGCTTTAGAACTGGTGAAACTTCAAGTTCTGAATTTTTCAGGGTTCCTGTCAACATGAAATGCTCATATTAAACTATGGCATTCTGTTCTTTGCTGTATTAAGAGATCTTTCTTTGAGGTCAAAAGAGGAAGTTCATTCAATAGTAAGAGAGAATCAGGGTCAATCAAATATTCATCTGTACTAGATAGAAATGTAACAGGACTTACTCTTTGTGGTGATCTTTTCTTGCTATTGTGAACTGCTAAAGGCATCAATGACCATGATATTTTGAGCTACATATAACACTGGATCCTGAGTATTGCAAGCATTTTAGTTTCATCTCAGGACACAGATCTCTCAGGTTGTTTAAAATATGTTGAAGCCAGTCAAAATATGAGACTATGGTTTCAGATGGAGCATATCAGAGTATGTTAGAAAACCCCTACTGCCTTCTGAGTTTGACATCTTGATATCTAGTCCGAAAAACCTAAGCCTCATTCTGATTGGCTGTGAGAGAAATACATGTATATGAGGGGCTAAAAATAGACCTTCTGCTCAGAAGTTTGGTTTTCAAGGTCTTAAGGCCTATTTTAAAATATCCAAGTGTTTGGAAATAGCAATGCTTTGTGATAAACTCAAAGAGTTCTGCTTTTGTCAAATGGTTTGTGTAAGGTGAGGCAGCAAAGATTGCATCTTTACTATTATCTTTTTGAAAATTGGGACCTTTTCCACATTCCATTACACAGATATACATTTTTGCAGCATTTTTCTCAGCCTCCGGAGGTATGGTTTTGGACATTATGTGATTTAAGTGTCTTGCCCATGTTGTTGATAGCATCTTTGAAAACTGTAAAAGCTCATCCTCAGGTGTGCATGTAATTGAAGGAGGGAGATACAAGTACATTCAAGTTATCTTCTATTGGGAATGTCATGGAAGCCATTCCCAAAAGAATTTTCTGAAATGTGAGAATTTTGGTGTCTTTCTGAGACTTTTGTTTGACAAGAGAGAAAAAAGTTTTTGAAAAATATTTTTTTTTGTCGTGTTTTCCGTTTGCTGTAGACATTCTCTTCTTGTGTTATAGAGGTTAATTAGATCTAGTTATGTTTTTATATCCATATAAGTACAGTATATATTTCTTAAGAACTGTCTTTATTTTATAAAAATTGCTGCTAATATATTTTAGAATAGACTACCTAAAACTGCAAAAAATTCAGAGATTATCTTGAGAAGTGTGTGGCTGACACTGCATGTATTTTTTTTTTGTCTGACTGCAGTTTATGAAATGTTTTGATAATATGCATGATAGAATTTGACAACATGGTGCTTCATTTTGACCTTTCACTTTTGTTTATTGAGCTTTTAATAATTTTAATGTGATGGTGTCACAATGTCTCCTATTTTCAGATATTAATGATTTAATTCAGGTAACATTCATAAAATTATGATGAATTGTTATACTTTATGTCAAATGATCCACAGTGAACTGTATACCTATCAGTAGTCAACTGTATAAAGATTTAAAAATCTCAAGATTAGTTTGTTGTTTAGTGTGGTTGAATGCAAATGCATGTTTGTTTATTCAGAAACAGTGATTCTCCTCTGCATGCAAGTCCCCACGAGATATATCACATACAAACTTAAGCAGAAACCAATGGCAAAATTTTAGAACATCATTATGACAATACAAATTTTTGTTCTACAGGGAAGCTGTTGTTGCATTCTGTCTATATCTGTATATTAAAAAATGAACCTTTCTTTTAAACTTGATTTTCAGTTTCCTGAAAATGTTTGACATTCTGCTATCCCTGCAGGGTAAGGAATGAATGGACATAAGAAAACCCAAGGACTCATTTGTAAGATGACGTATCATTTTCATCTTGTGAATTCCCATTTCTACACAATAAATATAAGTCGTAGGAAACTTACACTTAATTACTTAATGCCAAAAATAAAAGTAGAGATGGAATTTATTTACAGGGATGTAAATGGCCCAGAATTAAAACAGCCAAGAGTGACACTGCTAATACATCATCCCATGACCATCACAATAGCAGACACTTTATATCCCTGTAACTGAGTCTGCACTCAGCTGTAAGCTCAACTTAAAAATTACCCAATCCATTGACAGCAGAATACTGAATAGCAGTGATAGGCTGATAAAATAATTGTAGTGACAGACTTTTTTGCACCATGGAGATGCACATGCCCTGTTTACATAATTATCAGATTTCCATTTGAGAACCTGCAAGTGACAGTACATTAGACTGTGCATATTGTCACTATGACACGAAAACATCCCAAGTCAGTTTTGAGGCATTGTTTAATGAGGATGCCATGTTTATGAGATCTGGACCCACCTTGACATGTTAAAAAAAAATTATACATGTTCATCAATATTTCCCAATCAAACTATAGTTACACAAGATACACACTGTCTCTTGTTTTGTTTTGTCATAAAAATGTAAGAAATGACTGGCCATTTTTATAGCACAGTGACAATATCTGATCTTAATCCTTTAAGTGCAAGGGTATCATTTTTTTTTTGGTATGTTGGTGGTGACTCTGTGGCGTAATGTCAAATCCACACACTACATTATAGTTACGCAAGTGGCAATTAAGGTGAAGTGACATGACAGCAAATACTGCGTCATGCAGCGAGAGTGTTGGGTGCACAGTAGGTGCCTAGCACTATGTTTTAAACCATTACCTATAAATTCCAGCTATGATGGTATACACTCAGGACACTGAGGCACAAATACTGCTATACATTTCCCCTGAATCTTCTGCAGTAATAATCACAAAATCAACCAACAAAAAAAAAATTACACTGAACAATATTGTTCTGCTTTGGGTCATCTTTCACATGAATGGTATTTTATTTGCATAATCATGAGTGCATTGATAGATTCTGGTCTTATGCTGAAAAGAACACAATTTAAAACAAAATATTTTGCAATGAATAATGCAAATACATCACCATCTCATGGCACTGCCATGCATCAGATGTGTTGCTTAAAGCACACAATACATTACAAATGAAACTGTACATTAATCAGGCAAACAAAGACAAACTTTAACTAATAAGAATTCTTAAGTCTACATCTACTGGCAGTTAGAGTAAAGTCACATATGCGCTAACCCTTAAGCACTTTGATGCGTCTTGTATTCTTAATTTTCATTGTATAGTTATAATNTCACATCCCCCACCCCCCTACTCAAATTTATAACAAAGGGAATATGTCTTCTTTCACTCACAGCCAGGAGAAAACTGGAGGTTTCATGTAGAGAGATGCCAATTAAGACAGCACAAGATTCTGTACATAAAGAGTACCACTGAACTGAATCTGCTGGTTCCAGATACCCTGGAGCTTTTGAATGCTACAGGCAAATATCTATCACTGACTGACATTAGTCATATGCAGGATGGTAGACATACAGATTATTACTTTTCACTCAGCCATCAGTAAAGATTTCCTGCAATATCATGAACAGGAGAAGTGATCATTACATGGAAAATTTCTCAGAGATGCCATCTGAATATTAGAGATGAAAATACATCCAAAATGTAGAACTTTAATGTTATGACATAGAAAAAGTCAGAAAATGTCTTCATATAACCACTGCAGGTTTTGGCAAATAAACATCTCTTTACCTGTAGTGAATACAATCCAAATCTTTAGTTCTGTGAGCATAACACTTGTGTTTTGAATAAAAAATCAGTACGGACTGATCACAGTCAGTCATTCCACTGTAAATTCATAATATACCTATACAAGAATCAATTTTTACGATCATTCATTTTTCATCAAAATTTCATTCTGAAATAAAAACCTGAAACATGATGTCTATAATATAGAATGAAGAGTGTAAACAGTGTTAATGAAAGGTGATCTGCTCAGCGCTTATGTGGCCATGATCCCCCATCATCTCCAAGACCACCAGTCCGTCAGGGAGAATAGTAATCAGGCTCAAACTACAGTTGGCCACACAGAGTCGCAGCCACGCCTCCCCTGGGAACTGCAGGGCTCTGAGAGAGGACACGAGAAGCAAGTACAAACATGCATGTACATGTGTAAAGACTTGAAATTTGTTCCAGAACCGACTTAACTATTCATCCTGGTTACAATATTCATCATAATATAGTCACAGCCAAATGCACTTCGCCTATTTCCTTTTCGAAAGTCTTTTAGGAGAAGCCAAAAACTGTCTCAGAACAAAGAGAAATAATGCCAAGCTCAAGCTTTGGTGCTGTTTTTTTTAACCAATAACCGCAAGACTTCCTTTGTCTGTGACATTTGAAGAATGATTTGGGTTGTGGCAAGCACAAAAATTCCTCAGTGTGCAATCTGCCTTTGACTGTGGTGATATTTTAACTGAAATGCACGAAAATTTTCCTCAAAAGAAGTTTGGCCACTATAAAACTTAAATCAGAACTATAGTTTCTACAGCAGAAAAAAAAGTTTGTAACATTATTAACGGTCTAGTCATGTTTATCTTATAATAGCATAAAATTACATAGACACTCTCAGAAACAGTATTCTACTTCTGCTAAAAAGAAAAGACACCCTTGTTTGCAGGCACTTCCAGGACAAATTTATAGGCACTTACATATATGATATCTGTATCATGAAATTATTTACATGCATGAAGGAATTTACTATTCTAACATACTGCTCTCACAGACAGCCCAAGCCACATTTTCATACAAACATACATTCCCTACTGGTATGTAAGATCACATCTTGCATAAGAGGTTCATAAAATCATCTTGAAGTTCACGTCATCATTCTGTATATTCAGGTTCATAACCCTGACAGACAAGAGAATGATTGTCTCAGTTAGCACTTTTAGGCAAATGTCGTTAAAATACTGTTTGGGCATTATACATTATAGTTCATGTAGTTACAGAAAAGGCACAAATCAGCTTCCTGCAGAAGCCTTGCCCTAGTGAGAGCTGAAATTACCAGAATGCAAAAGATTTTATGCACAGTTCACAGACTAATGATTCATCTCTTTAAATGACAAGACTTTTCCTCTTATCATGTAATAAAAATGTTCTTTGACACATAATAAGTCAGTAAGTACAAAACGACACAGTTTTACTCACAGATTCAGATCTCTTATGGACTTGATGGCAGTGATCGCAGAGGCAAGCATGCATATATAACAGTTCTTAGTGTTACAACCATATTGCAACTTATGAAGATGTGAAATTCACATATAATTCTTGTTCGTAACATACAATATGATCAAAACACTTCAAAACCTGCCATATATGCCTGCCTATCACAAGCGATCCAAACATGAAATAAAAGCTCTTTAATGTCTATCAAGTCCCCTCAATCAACAATATACAAAACTACCAGCCTTTTCCTAGCTTTAAAAGCTATTTACAGACTTCTGACATGAACTGTGTTATTACATGACTAAATTTTATATTTAACGGCCAATAATGAAAGAACAGAAGCAAAGTATAAAGTTGAAGATCAATAGCCAAAGTTAAAAAGCTGAACATCATCAGCATCTAAAAAAAAACAACATAGCTAATACCACTACACTAATGTCCGATTCATACACACAAAGTCTTCATACATTCCTTACTGTGACTTTGAGGCTATGAAAAGGCACTGAGAAAATGAATAACTCACATAATGATTTATGAATACTTGATCATCTTTCCTACAGTCTTTTGACATTCATAACATTATCAAATCATTAAGTCATCGCGCAGTTACTGAAAAAATATAAAACCCTTTGTGATGGGGCAGAATTTGCAGAGCCATGTGCTGTTATGGAATGATCATTTTCTCCCTCGCTGCATCATCAATATTGAATTTACAGGTGTTGGCAGTGAAAACAGCAAGTATTATGTGATACCAATTACCAGTGTAAGTTACCACTAAAACTGACCTCTCAGCACACACATAATAAACTAAGATGTAGAACTATTTGTTCATTTTTAAAATATCAAGTGTTGTCTGCTAATAAGAACCAGCCAACTGGTAAATAAATTGGAAACCAAATCTAAAACAAATTCAATATGTGCACTAGACTGCAAATAGGGAACTTCAAAATATTTTTTAAAAATAATTAAAGTATTTGTTCGTTAATACTAAAGAGCTGTACCAATAGTCATCATAAAGTACATAATAGCCCTTGTTATAACAAATCCACATTTATAATATTAGTTCATTTCAAAGAATTGCAATGCCAGACTGTGAGAAGCAACTAGGGATGACAACAGTTAAGAGGCAAAATTTTCAAATTTAACATAAGGATCTTTGCTCAAAATGCAGGTCGCTTTGTCATTTTTTTTGCTGCTTGTTTTCTGGATAAAATACTTTTTCCTCAGATCTGATTTTCAGTTTTCCAAAAATGTTCAGCATTCTGCCATCCCTGAGCAAATCTTGGTAACTGTAATATCAAAACATAAAAACGCTGCCAAAAGTGTCCTTGTTGCAGTTCGTCTGACATTAAAAAAGAAATAACAATGTTGATATGGGGGTCAAAAGGACCACCAACCTAAAAAGCTAAAATAATAAGACCCATATGTGCATAATCACTGGCTATATCTATCCACCTAGATCCAAAAGATAAATGATATGAGCACGTGACTAGCCAAATGATATTTTATCCACTGGTATATGACCATGATCCCCTACTGATCTAATAGATACCCGACCACTTGGCCGAATAACAGCATAGGTAATGCTGCAGTTTGCCAATGAAAACCGGAGCCAAGCCTCGGCTGGGAATTGGAGAGCCCTGAAATAATAATGAAGGAAATCTGAACTGCTATCAAAAAGCTCATAGGATAAATAATATTCAAGAGAGTGCATTTTGTTTTCATGAAAAAATCCCAAGACCTTTAGAAACTTGTTATCCCTCTTTAAAATTTCAATTTATCTAAACACAGAAAGAACTCAAACCAGGGATGCCCTTCACTTTTTATAATATTCTCTAAACTTTCTGCAATTTCATATAGTCTAGATTATGTCATTTTAAAAAACAGTTCTTACGACATAAGTTTGCATGCATGTACTTATATATGTATATAACTGGATCTAATTAGCTGTGATAACACAGAATCAGAATGTCTATGGCAAACAGAAAGCAAATGACAAAAGAATTAACATGAGATTTATATTTTGATTTTTCAATGTAAGTTGATTCTAATAAGATTGATGCCAAACAATACTCTCTGAAAGACAGTAATATTCTCTGATTTCAGCAAATTCTGTGAAGTGTGGCATCCCTGCAAAAACATTAAAATTTAAAAAACTTGCAACCTAATCAATTTTTGTTTTACCTTACCTTCAACCGGAACTTCCATGTTAGTACCAACAAAATGAAATAGTAACAAAACAATCATAATGTTCATTTAAAACAATAAAACAAAAAATTTCCAATGTTTCATGCTAAATCCAGTAACAAAGCTAAACAAAAGGGTAAACAAAGCTAACCTGCAGATGAAGTATCGAATGACATTTGCATGGCACACCACCACCTCATATGTGTCCTCTTTCTGACTAGGATCTGCACGATAAAAGTACTTCCTGAATGCACTTTCAATTCTGGCTCCATCTTGGAAAAACTGCTGAAAGAAATCAAGTCCAAAGACTAATAGCACTTTCAAAAATACTTCAAAAGATACTTCAGCTAAACACTGGCATTTGCTAACTTATCCAGGTTGACTTTGGGGCCCTTCACAGAGCATTGAGACAATCACATCCTCTATTCTACAATATAAAATGTGCATTAAAATGCCACGGAATTCCTCAGGGAATGTTTTGAGCTCTCATTAGACCATATTATTATGTAAATGAAATGTATGGGTACTTTATTTCCCAAAAACTGCCTCCTATCCCTCTTTTTCTGCGCAATAGGGGATTTAGTGCACAAACACTGATTAGTTGCCCTAGTAACACAATGTGATGCTGAACAGAGGAATATTCTCCCACAAGTGATGACCGTCTCAGTCTGCCACAACTGTCGAGACTTTTCATCTTGTAATCATTAATTACAAAAACATTCCCCACACTTACTGGATCCCATTGCTAGTCTTAGTGCATAAAGGCATGGCAAAGGACATGAAAGAACTTTCTTCCTGATATAAAACGAGAGATCGAGCTAAGTGACTTGCTATAAAAGCCTGCTACTGTGCAATTTCACCAGTTTGTATGGCAATTCATAAGAGAAGAGAGAGTTAACTTCCTTGGTATGTGTACGTCTAATCTTTATCACCACAACACGAAAGTTCCATGTGGATAATCATAAAGTGACAAATTTCTATACTTTAAAAAAGTCACAGCCTTTCTCCATACCATACAAGGTGCAAAAACATGAAGATGGCATGCAACTGTGGCAACTTCTGTGTCTTCTTATTATTTTTCAAACGTGGTGCATGATGTGTTATGACAGCAGGGTCAATAACACAAAATGATTCTGTATACCCACTTTCTGTTCTGGTCGCCAGCTGCCTAGTGGAGGTTCAGGTGGAATCGGCGCCCCCTCACGTAAACTGTCATCTGTGACATGGGAAAGATGAGGCAGGTACTTATGGATAAGCTCAGCTGTCTCTATTGCACGTGTCATTGTGGAAGATATCAATACTGTGTAAGGTAAGTCCAGTTCCTTTAACCTTTGACCTGTCAAATCTGCTTGGGCACGCCCTAAATTTAAAAAGAGACGAAGATATCCACATTATAACACAATATTTGTCATTGTCATAGTATCAGTGGTGATAGTGATATGTTGTGTACATCTCAAATTAAACTGTATGAAGAAACGATTAATTCAAGATATTTCACTCTCTAATTACATTTCATTACTGCAACTTTCAGAATAAGATGAAGGTTTCACTTGATATAAACAACCTGACAGAGTCAAAAAGCAAGTTACACCTCATTTTGACTGGCTGTAGAACAAATTATGAAGGTAGAAAGGTAAGTATAAAGTTTTCATTCTGTCAGCAATGTGGATTACAAAGCTTACTCTGGACACCCAGTTTATACATACTGTGCATATTTTTGAGGTGTTACATATTATTATTATATGTGAAATGTATGAGAACGTTGTGAAAGCACGTGATTGTAACAATGCATTGTGAACATGTGTGATGTTAGTAGCTGTAGTGCTTAAAATGTCCATGTGCTGTCCCGTTGCATACTGTATTTTGCCCATGTGCCACGGCTGTGGTCTGGGCTTATTCCCAATAAACTTGTTAACCTTGTTGTTATTATATACAGGGCCTTCTTAAAGACAAAATGACAGAATTATAATGAATCCATGCAATGTGCAATTCATACTTAATCATGAGTATTCTTATTACACGAGTATTTAAATCATGGATCCACTACAGTTTGAAACTCAGCACAATGAAATAATCAGGGGCTTAGAATATTAAAATCTTGGGGACATTAGGTTTTTGTGTGTTGAATTAGTCCACAGACAACAGCTCTTTCAATATCTTCACAGATATTTTCAACCTCCCTGGCTCAGTTGCATTTTGGTGTCCAATATCAGAGCTGCATGGCGCATAGAAAAAAAAAACAACACTTAATAATAATTTGTGCTTGTACTGATGTAACTGCAAAGAGCATTAAACATTTGCCAGAGAATCTACAATCTCTGAAGATCAAAGACTGTGACAGAACAGACCAGAATACATTGACACTTTTTTAATACTGTATGTCAAACAGTGATGACTATCACAGACGAACATGTCCATTATGCTGGGAACACCAGTCTGCTAATTCACATTTCTAAGAATGCAATTTAAGAATTTATTTATGTTCGAGGAGTGCCTGTGCAAAAGTCTTATCTCCAATATAATTCACTATAACGATGGTCTTTGCGCAGGCACCCCTCGATATGGTCCTAAAATATACAATATGGATTCTAATGTTAAGAAGAGCAGAAGCTGTTGAGAAACTTCGGAACGGTGATAAACATATCTATCTTGTTCAAAATGAAAGCTGTTTTGTCATTCTTTCTTTTTCAATATCTTTTTTTGCTTAAAATGAGATGTCCTCGTATTTGGATCTTATTTTTGGCTTTTCAAAAATATTTAGAATTCTGCTATCTCTGCAATATGGCCACACGGCTGTTAATCTAACGGAATCATTATTCTTTGAAATACCAACCTAAGCTTGTGAGAAACCTGTCTTTATCTAAGGTAGCATTATCAAAGTACTGTCCATGACGAATGAGAAGAAGATGACGGCTGGCTGTTGGTGTGTATTCCTTAAGCTTCTTTTTGTATTCCATCAATTCTGCATCACCGCCGCCTTTGGGTGGCGGGACCAGACTGCTCGGGTCTCTCCTGCAATGTGACAGTAGAAAATAAGAATGGTACATCAACACTGTGCATGAAATTTATTTGAATGTCCTCAATTCACATTTCATAATCGGCTGTTTCATATAATTACAGATTTCTGTCAGACACTGGAAATCCAACATATTTGATTAAGAAGAGAAAATACCACTAAATTTTGGTTAAGCATGCCAAGAGCAAGATAAATAAATTTAATAAACAATTGTTAATAGTTGCAAATTCAATCACAATTTATGAGATGTGTAAAGTGTGCAATTCAGCTTCCAGTCTACTTATTAAGACCAAAAAGATCAGGAAAAGTCTACTTATTAAGGCAAAATAGATCAGGAAAAGTATCTCATAGTCATAATGCATACATACCAGTACTACCTTCAGGACTATAACTACTATTTACTACTAACTTGCATGAAAACTGGCATATCGAGAAAAGAAAAAAAGATAGGACTAGGAGATGAGGGGGCACCCCAACGAGCAGTTTTTTTGTATTTGTTTTTTTTTTAAAGTGGGTGCGGTGTAAAAGTGGTTACAGCCCTGACTCCTATTAAGTAACACCAATCTCTGTAATCTGAACTGTATACGATGGTTTGATCTTTTTTTAGGTGACCTGGTTAATTTCTGGTTAATAATCCATATTTCTTCCAAAAAAAAAATTTGCTGTTCTAGAAAGACAGCATGATCCTCAACTCCCATTAAAGCATTTAATTTGTCTTTGAAATACAGATTCTGAAAGATCACAGGAAGGAATTCTGAATACGACTCACACTCCTAACTGGAACTCTTGCCTACTAATAGTAACTAAAACGCTCCCTACCATCCTACCCCTAACCATAACTTGAACCTTAATCCTAACACCCACTGAGGCAGGAGCATCAGGTGTGAGTCTCATTCAGAATTTCTCACCACCCACAACAGCTTACACTTAGCTTGGCTTGTGTATACACAGAAACAGGTTAGAAATAGAATACTAATCACACTTCAATTTTTTTTTTTAAAGGAATTCAGAATAAGACTTACATCCCTAAACAACAAATGCATGCCTACTAATTCAACCCTGGCCCATATCATTTATGATTTGTAAATAGTCTAAAGGAGCATCAGGTGAGGTCTCATTTGTTGGAAATTTTCCCCTCCTGCCTCCTCCCAAATTTTTTTGTGTTATGAAAAAAAAATTAACATTAACATCTTCAATTCAGGCATTTATTTGACTCCATCTTCAGAAGGATCCCCATATGTGGGCCATTTTACAACAATGTCAACATGTAGGGAAAAACGAGACTGCAAAGTGAAAACGACCGTTCTTCTTTGTTGGAGTAGTCTATCCCATGCTAAAAAACATTAAGCCCCTCTAGTCTAGTCTTCAGCTTCTTTTTTTTTTTAGGCAGCATGGCCTTCTCTCATTACAGCACCGATTTGATGGCTCATCTAAGACTAAATGAACTGTGTCATTACCAGAGCAGTGCTGTTTCGATAGAAAGCCCACAGCACCATGAAAAATTACTTGCTATTTTAGTGTTTAAATTGATACAGGTCGGGAGAATGTTGTAGAATGGCCCACATATGGAAATTTCTGAAATCCTCCCCAACTTCAAAACGCATTAAGAGGTCTTGCATAAGCATAGGCATAAGTGCGCTGACACTGGATACTCGTAGCACGTTACTAGACTAGACTAGATCTAGTCTAGTTAGAATTAGATCTACCTATCCCAGTTTGGATCCCACTTGACGGTTGGCTCGTAACTGGTCGTCCATGAAGCATGAAGAACACTAAGGGCTTTCCACTTATTGTAAACAACAACTCCAACGACTATTACTGCTCCAAACTTAAGGGATTTTTTTGCTATACTAGACAAGGCCCTAAACCGCCGTGTGAATCTACTTGAATCCATGTTTCAGCATGGACTAACAAAGGCATGTGCTATGTTGTAGTTTGTAAACCATTCAATCTAACCGGATTTGACAGATTTTTTAAAACAGATATGACCCATCAAATAAATACCCTGTCAGTGGCCTCGTAAGTAGTCGTAACTACGATGATTTACTAAGAATTCATTCCTTAACACGATAATAAACGCACCAAGCTGTGAAATTCAATGATATCAAGACTATTTGTTGGGTAACATCAATTATATTCTTTTAATACGACTTTCACTGTAAAGAATATTAAAAGGACCGTAATAATGTACGCCAAATCTGGGTATTACAGCTTGGTAACGGGGCTTGAAATCGCTATTAAATTATTTCACACTTTTCAAGCTCCTTAAAATTATATTGAACTGCCTCCCTTGTGGCTCCTTCCCTTTCCACCCCCTCCCTCCCCCGCGGGAATGAGGTGTGACGTCAAAAAGCGAGAGGCAAGCTAGTAGTCGTTGTGCGAAGAGAATTATCCATGGGCAATAACTTTCCTTGGTGCTAAATTTTATGCCTTATTTTTATATATATAAGTCTTTTGTTGAAGACTGTTAACAAGTGCCCGACTTTGATCGCAATGCTGTAATCTTAGAAAAGGCAGGATAAGTATTTGTCTGAGCACTGAGTGAGTCGCTTTATTACTTTATGCATAGCCTATGTTTGGTTGTCTGTTTCTTTTTTTCCTTGTATTGTTTAATGAGCTCTCATTGGTCTACGATTCTGACACTATTTATCATTTGCCCGAGGAGCACATTTAGACTATTAAGACTAAGACGTCGCACAGCAGATTTGATTGGTAGTTAACTATTGGCTCAGGCAGTGTTTTCTGCGCTCAAGGGCGGTGCTAGTTGCATAAATCAGCCAACATGCTTCGAAGAGCTGGTCAACAGCTGGCATATCGACGCGAAAATGGTTTAATAAAACACCCTTATGAGGTCAGGGATGACCTCGGGAATAATTTGGGGAATACTTGTGAAATCTTTCATGGTTTGGAAAGAAAGAACCGGTCTTCACGATCAGATAGAAAAATTAAATGGACTATAGCAATCAGCATGAATATGCCATGTTGATCATAGCAACAGGGACGAGATGGGGAGGGGAGGGGGAGAGAGGGGCTAGACGGGTGGGCACAGTTACCAGGGGTGAAGCAAACATGTTACATTTACAATGTCTTTGGGGTTTAGAGAGAAAGAGAGAGAGAAAAAGAGAAGGAGAGAGAGAGAGAGAGAGAAAGAGAGGGTGAGAAACGGGAGATAAGAAGCAATAAGAGAAAGTGAGAGCCTGAGTTGCTAAGGAAAAAAGGCGAGAAGGCAGGTAATGAATACTGATTCAAGGGACAAAAGCATCTTGGCTTCTCTCTCTCTCTCTNNTCAAATTAGCGTCTAGTTCCTTTGTTCTTTTCCCCCTAGATTTTTATCCCAGCACCCTATTGCGCTTTGCCTTCTCTCTCTTATTCATCCCTGGAATTGTGCCGACTCAACTCATTCTAGGATGTATCTCATTCCCCTCCCTGATAGTGAAGACCGATTCATTCTTTTAAAACTACAAAAGTTTTCACGGGTATCCTATAAAATGCTTCCGTGGTCATCTCTGACAAAAATAAGAAGGTCAAAATAATCTTCACGTCGATGTGTCCCCTATTTGACCTGCTCTCTAAAGCCTTTTGATTAATTTATGACTAGTGCCACAACTAGCGTCGCTACTAAGCACAGAGAATTTGACTGCGGCGGCGTCTAAATTATCTGAAAGTGCTCCTCAAGCAAAATATGGTAATTTTATATTGTCAGAATCGCAGGCTAATAAGAGCTCACTAAACCACACAGCAGACATCAATACAAAGACGGCGCACAGGTCAGACAGATGTTCCTTTTTCTCAAATATTTATCCCTCCCCCCCCCCTTTTTTTTTGTAAGGTTACCTTTACAGCACTGCGATCAAAGTCGGGCAGTTGTTCACACAGTTTAACAAAAGACTTTTCTCGACGAAAAACGAAAAAAAAAAAAAAAACAGGGATAGCATTTAGTGCCAACGAAAGTTATTGCATGAGGATAATTCTCTTTACACACAACGATTACTAACTTGCCTCTCGCGTTTTGACGTCAATCCTCATTCCCGCGCTGACCGGACGACCTGGTCTGGCGGCCGCATGATGTGAAAATCCCGATTTTCAAGCTGCATTTTCTCGGAAGCGCCCGGACGAATGAATGTGTAAGGGGTTGAAAATTTATGAAAAAATACTGTGGATTTTTTAGGCTGTGAAGCAGATAGCTTCCCCTGTCCCTCATCACTCTAGCACTTTATCAAAAGGCTTAACAGGATACGATCTGCTGCCATTTTGACAATATGTGACATTGCCTTTAGCCAAATATCCTTTTCACAGATGGAGAAAGGAAATGAAATGCTTTTCCAAAATGCATACAACACGACCTTGGTCAAGAATCAAACCCACAACTTTTAATCTTGATTCCAACACGGGAACCATTTGCTGCCCCAATCTGACAACATTTTATTGCACGTGTTTCTCAGATTTTGAAATCAGAATACTGGCAGCCTATACAATGGTTTTGTGAAATCTTCGGCTGGCTTTACTTCCTTCATTGACACTACTAACTTTACATTATACAGCAGATCTACTTTAAATTGCCCTAACAATCATCATTGACTTAAAAGTATCTTAAAAATACAAGTTTTTCAAGTGCAGTGTTCAAGGTTCCTAAACAGACATGTCTTGCAGCCTATCAAAATGAGACCTTAGTTGCTTTTTGACAAAATAATGTTACTGGTATGATATGAGAGCTTGATGTGTGTGTTCCTTCATTAATTACAAAAGTTTTGATCCATCATTATTCTGATCTGGCCTATACTTAGATACAGTTGTTTGAAGTAGCAAGGGTTCATCCCCATGCAATGAAAAATAGTCTGAGAAAATCATTATTGAAGAACATATTTTCACTATGAAAGTCATTTATTCCACTCTCACCAAATCTGAAATTTATCTACAATTATTTACCATTTACCCATAAATCAATAGTTTAGTGTGGAGAAGTGATTTTACTCTGTATGTTGCAAGAAACAAAATTATATTGGACAACCCTTATCATCTTTAAAGTCTGATGTCTCAGTTCCTAAACCAGCTTTAATTTCAACTGGTTGTTAAACATATGTCTATAAGTATGCATAATTTTTCAGTTGGAAGTGAGTCCGCATGAGAATGAAGTTCTCATTTGAAGGAGAACAAGACATGATGGCAGTGGCGCGGTTAGGCATGGGCATGATGGGCACTTGCCCATAGTTCTGCTCTTAAACAGGGTCCTGTGCCAGAGGATGAGAAAAAAATGTATGAAGAGAGAAGGGGGGAGGAAAGAGAGATGGGGAGAAAGGAGAGTAGGATGGAACCCAACGAATGCTCATTTTGATTGTTCTGATGCTATATGAAAGAGTTTTCCCCAGGCATGACTGTTTGATGATTGTGTGGGGCCATGGGAAAAGTTTTCCTGCAATGCCCTCTTAATTATGTGAATGGAATACATTTTAACATAGGTCTTTGATATTCTCTTTCTCGCCATCTCTCACTCCTTTTTTTCTCTCTCCTCTCTCTCCACAGCATCTTCGAGGGACCCTTTTTTCCTCTTGCATCACCATCTGTACAGAAACGGGGCCTCACAGACCTTACATATGCCACAGCGGGATGGTGTTTACATTAGCAATATAACATGGGTTGAAAACAAGGGCAGCCTATGTGCTTTGTGCACTATGATATGAAAACAATTCCTTAAATAAATATCAAACCACAGAATTATCATCAACCATTATATGTTTTACTCCTTCCTTTAAATACATGTACATGCATACACATATATTCACAGATAACAGATCAACACAAGAGACAACACAGAAAAGGATGGAGAGAGACGAAGTAGAAGATGAGCAAGCAGATCATAAATATGGGGTGAATGTTTAAGTTTATTTAAACACACCTTAAAACTGGTACATCTATAAAAATGTTTTGTAAACATAAACTTTTACACAATGTTAACAAAGGGAAGACAAAGAATTGGAAGAAAAAGAAAAAAAACCAAGACTGTATTGTATTCCAAACACAGACAAAGTATGTCATACAAAAGAAGGCTAAAAGGTATTTTACTTGTTGCATTTCTCAGTTCTTCACCACAATTTAAAGCAAATCTCAGCATTTCTTCAGACACTTACAGTATCTAGAGAAACAAATAGAAACGAAGAGTGCAAGAAAAAACTGTAAAATGGTTGAGGGAACATGCATACAGATATTCACAGATATAGATATTGATGGTAATACATCTGCTAAATGCTCCATTTTCCATCTGAAAATTACTGTATGATTACAGCTTCCTTTACTTTTTGTTCTTTTTTTCTTCCTCAACTTCCTTTAATTATTACATTTTCTGAAATGAAGTGAAGTTAAATAAAAATGATACCCGTAGGGAAATTGTTTTACAAAGCCATACATTATTATCTATCTCATTCATAATACAAATAAATATAGAACAGTATACATACTTTATAATATATATTAATACACAATATTATAAATGAATCCCATTACAAAATCACTGCTAATCACCATTGTGCAAACCCCTGTTCCCAATTTGTAAAACCAGGTACTCATATCATTCACAACTGAATAAGTGGGGATTCTTCCCAGGACCCCAACATGAACTGCCCGACCTGGGAGTTGAACCCACTCACAAGCTGCAGGGCTGTGATATCTCCTTTGTAAAGCTTCTACGGAGCTCTGATTTATTCCTTCTGAACATTATTATTACATAACTGCAACACTCTTTAGCCGTAATATTTTACAAGCTTCCAAACAATTGTGATTAAATGGATCAGTCAAGTTTTATTATTAGGCATGTAGACCGGCTGCTGATGAACATTAAGTACAGGTATAAGGAAAGGGAATCAGTCATATTATGCAACATGCAGAGAATGTCTCTCTTTGAACACTGATTAGAGATCTGTGATAGCAATGTGAATGTGAGCACAAATACTTCAAAACCTGATAAGACTAAGCCAATATCTGGATGAAACAGGGCAGTGTGGAGAAGGTGTAAACAAAGACATAGATCTGAACACACTCTGTATGAAGTTCACAGGATCATTTTGGATTAAGAATGTTTTGGATTATCTGCGATTAGGAAAAGTATGGTCATTGCCTCGCTCAGTCTGTTTCATAGCATGGCCACCAAGAGAATGGGTCGTGAAAAATCATGTTGTCAATGGTTAAAAGTGAATCACACTTCATTGTCTGGCATTGAGCTGAACAAGCCAGGAGAAGGTGTCATGGTTATTGAGATTGATTTATTACAAATGCGAGAGACGATGGCTTAACCCATGTAATGCAATGATTGAATTAATACTACCGTCCGCTCACTTTGCTTGAGTGCGGCAACAGAATATATACCCGTCTCCTTGCCGACCTCTAAGCACGGTGGTAGAATTTTGCACCCTAGTAACAGACAGTTGTCTGAGCTCAATAAACTTATTGTTATTGTTATTGTTATCTGACTGGCCGGAAGACAACACGTGCAACTGTCATAATTCGTAACAATGGTCACAAAGGCAACTGGCGTTTGGGCCCGAGCAGCCTCACAGAACCAGAGTTAATGTGAAAACATGACACAGAAGAAAATTTAAAAATGCTTCATAATAGATGACATTTTTTTTTTTTTGATTGTTGTTAGAGTAAAGGAATCCCTTTTGGCCACTTCTCACACCATAAGCAATAGTAAACAAACCAAGATTGGCAGCACATCATTTTTTGGCTTAACTTGAAGTAAAATCTCTGGCAACAATACCACACAAGCTTTTGGCAATCTCAGGCTGCTATACCAAGCTGGACACTCGATCAAAGCAAAGGTGGTGAGGGACTGCTTTGCAACCAGGAGACCTTTATGCGGCCATTAGGGTCAGATTATGTGATCGAGGTTGCAAAACAGTGTAACAAAAATGTAAAGGTCTCCTTTCTGACAGTTTATCTATCAGTGTGCCATAGGGAATATTAAATTCCCTTGCAGCCTGGCGTTTGGCGTGCCATTCTTACAAGCATTTATTGCCTCGAGCAATTGCTCCTCCTTCTATGCTGGTTTTTGTGGCATCTGTATGATAATTTACTATCTCAACGTGACATCTGAAGATTTATTGTAAACTTCAGTCACAGAACGAAAGACTTTTGCACAAGTTCCCATTTTAATATTAGCAACCTGTATCATTTTACCATTTGCTAATGAGGTTCACAATTAATCACAGTTTACTGATAACTGATTACATGTTAGGATAGATTATCGACTCTTCTAGATCTAGATTTAAACATAAATATTATAACTAGAACAAAGCAGGAAATAAATTCTATGCATGTAGGACGTGAATGCACCATTATCCCTTTCATACATGTTGGGAACTTTTGTGGCTACTGCTGATTGCAAACGATGCCTTTGTAAAAGCTACAGAGTTATTGATGCGGTCACCCCCTAAGTGCGCGCTATGCGTTTCAAATCAACAGTTCACAACTTTTACTGCCATCTATAACCATTTCCCTATCAAATGAGATAAGACTGGAGTCAAAACAAGAAAAAAGTTCAAAAATATGATCATGTACAAACTGTGCCCTGAATATTCAAATTCAGATCTATTTTCACCACAATCATTTGAATGCATGTAACTGAGTAACGCCATATTACTTGTGATCATTTGACTGAACATTTTGAATCTTGGGAGCTTGGTTTCGGTTAAAAAAAACAAAAAGGAAAGTGACTTATGTGTGTTGAAAGAGAAGTGGCCGCAAAGTGGGGCTCCTTTACTCTAGATCTTGTCATATTATTTCTTAATCAGCATAATAAAACATAAGACAAAATATTGTTTCAATAGAAACTTACAAAAACTTTCCTGAGTATGTATAAATATTGTAAAAAATGCCAGTTTTCCCTGAGTTTGCACAAATAATTTAAAAATGCGTTTTCCTGAGCTTGCATAAATACTGTTAAAAATGCCACAGCTATTCCTGAGTATGCATAATTATTGTTAAAATATTACAAAGTGCCATAACTGGCTTCTTGACTTAAGTTTATACAATATATTTTTGTATATAATCAAATACATTTTTGAAAGGCCAACAGAAGGTGAGCTTTCATTTCAGGTTACTATATTTGTAAAAAGAAATATTTCAGCTTTCTTATCTCACTTGCCTTTCCCAAACAAAGCCTCAAAGTCTTGAGCTTTGTAAATAAATATATGGCTTCACAAGACTGGCTAGTTTTGATCCGTTCATCTTGTCCTCAAAAACTCTGTCAAGAGTTGCGCTCTGGAATTTTGTGAACCAATGTTTCCAATCTCCAACTTCACCTGAATCAAAGAAAAGAAAAAGAAACATTATCATTGTTGTTTGCCATACACAAGAAAAAGATAAAAAATATATGAGCATTGAGTTAAAAAATCTGCTTTTTAACAAACCACCATAGGATAAAAGCTGCAGATATTCTGAACACTTTATTCATTCTCAAAATTTTGTTTACAGCAAATAAATATTGATGTTGTTTTTTGCTGCTGCTATTATTTTCTATAACAAATTTTCTTTATGATATAACTGGCCAGCAACAAATTTTTGTGCTGCTGTTATTGTGTTTAAATTCATGGTTTGAAATGATAATTAAAATGATGATTAAAATGATAATGATAATGATGATGATGATATGGGTGATAAAAAAACTTCCTACCTTTCCTAAAAAATCCTGGGGCACCTTTTATGAAATTCCTATTCTCACTTTCTCTCATCTTAAATGGGATCATGTCTTTCTTCATTGTTTCAAACCTAATTTTCTCAATAATACTTTTGAGAAGCTGAGAGGACATTGGTCGCTCCAGGTAACCTGCTAGGAGCTGAATTTCTCTCTCTGGATTCTGTAAGATAAAAACAAGATGACCCCAAAAGAAAAAAAAATGACAATTGCCATATCAAAGGAAAAGGAACTACATATAAATGTGGAAATGTAAATTTCCACTTCCTATGGTATAAATCTTCATGACAATATATGCAGTGGGAGATATTGTCAGAATGCTAAAGATCAGCACCTTCAAATGCAGTTGCACTGTGTATCCCCTTGGGAGTTTAGAAAGTCCTTAAGTGATCAGGTCTCCTAGGGTTATAACAGAGTGAAGTCATGTGAGTAGGCATAAGCAAGAATACAAAACTAACAACCTCATTATTTTTATTAAATTTATTATTATTAACAGTTTGTAGTTCTGAAAATATTTGTTTGCATTTTTTTCCCCCTGATTGTCATCCTCTAACATAATATTCCATTCAAAACTGAATTCATGAAAAAGAGACTGTAAATGCCTATTCCCAAGTAATCTAAGAGACTCATCCTTATGAAATTTGATCTTATTATTATCATTACCTGAAAGCACTGATTACTGTCATCATTAAAGAGTATGTTTGTGAACACAAATATCTGGGAGCATAAGAGCAGATATGTATATTGTGCAACGTGAGTGATTGGACTGAGCTAAGAGAGTATGCATGAATGTTGATATACATGTAGTGTGAAGATAAGATAAGATAAACCTTTATTATCCAGATTTGGAGATTTGTTTTCACAGCATTTATAACAATACACACATAGTATAGGTGACTGACTGGCCATGCTACACCTCACCAGGAGGGAAAGGAAGGAGAAGAAAAGGAATGGTGGGGTTATGAGGACACTGTGGATTTTGCTGTGCCTGTGGGTCTTGTTTAAAAGTTCCAGAAACCCTCCACACTCTTATCAAACAGTTTTTCCTACTTTCTTTCTATGGAAAGTGAAGTATACATACCCATTATCCTCCCTCACCTCTGTTCTATCATTTTCAAGATCGTAGCATCACTGTTGTCATGTCAATCATAGCAAGTCTTCTGGACCGCTAGTGTTTGTCAAGTTTTCATTCGTCATTGCTTTCACAGTTTTCTTGTCACATCATCTCACAGCTTGTCATTTTCATTATGAACTCTTCACAGTCATCGCAGTCAGTGTCACCATCTCCATTCAGTTAATTGGTGTTGTGAGAATATTGCAAATGGTTGGAGTCGTGGGTAGTCTGTGAGTGTGTGCATGACAGTAGATTGTTGACTGGGTCCTGGGATTTCATTTAAAATTTTGCGATTACATTGAGATTATGACTTATTTATTTAACTTCATCGATAGCATTTTTTTGTTAGTGTTTAATATGTAATCATTATTTCTGGGTAGTGCTTGTTGTTCTCCATGTTCGTCATTTTTTACAAGAGGGGCACGCTAAATAATAATTAATTAATTTACAGGAGCTGGAGATGGAAAATCTCCTACCCATAATATTTATTACATTCCTTACTGAGGCTGAGCAGTCCTCTCAGCTGTTTTATAATCCATACAAATCATCATTTCCAGTAATAGGATTCTATTAGTATAAAGCGCCCTCTGTATCATCACTGTGCTTCAAAAATAGCCTAAGTCATTTTTCACATTTCTGAGAGAATGCAGGTAAAACATTTCATGGCAAAGCAAAAAACAGTCAGCATGGGTTTTTGCAACTGCAAATCTGGTGGGAAAATATTAGTATATTTTAACGTTTTTAGCATGTCAACATGGGCCTTGATCTCATTAAGAGCACTGTACCCTAAAGCCATTTTCAAAGCATTATAAGGTTATTGAGGTGCTTGTCTCAGTTTATGTCCTAAAAAGAATGAATTAGCAGCAACAAACCTCCTTCATCTGTTCATAACAAACAATATGAACTGGGCAGTCAGGGTGCTCCCGTTGGAATCTCTCAAAGCTCAAAACATGATCAAACCAGCTTCCAAACATAAACTCTCCCTTCAAAGCCAGCTGCAAAGAGAAACAATATCATAATCACACATGTTTTACAATGTATTTGTCAGTCCCTTGATAACACAAAGCTTACGGTATGTCTCTGTGGCATAAACCTCTTCCATCTTTATCAGTTCTAGTAACATCTTCATTTTCCTTTTCAACATAATTATCATTCTCAAAAAGAGAAGAAATTAATACATTCCGAAATGTGTATAGAGACTAATAGAGCACTCTTCTTAACTCCATCCCTTAAAACCGCCGCTATTTATCTTATTCCTGTTATCATGGTTCTCACATCATGATCAACAACTAGAACAACAGTACTGCATCAGCAATGACAACATTTGTAATCTCAACAGCAATTATTTGGTATGTTTAGTAATAATAAGTTATTTCAAATTTATTATTAACGTTCTGTCTGCTGAAACTAGTCATCATCATTTTCATTTTTATCATAAAAACTACAAGCTCTTTCAGAACATAAGCTTACCTCAAAGAAATTGTCCCATTTACCCCTGTAGACAGCAGAGTATTTCAGCCTGGTAACAAAATTGTATGTAGATACCATGACATCTTTTGGGTTGCGGACAATGTAAATAATTTTAGGCTTGATCTGTGGGAGCTGCAACAGATGGATATAAAATTAATCCAGTTGTATTAACCATTGTCTTAAATCACATTTATGCAGAGGAAAATGATGGTAGCCAGAACTGATCAAACTGATTCGCACTAACAATAATACCTTACTACTCAGTGTATTTCTATCTACGTGTGATCATTGTATTTTGTTCTGTGGTGATCTTATAATAGTACTAGACAATTACTGTGAACCTCGGATCTAACGAGGTCGCCGGGACTGACCTTTAGACTTCGTTGAAACCAAGGTCTCGTTGAACGCAAGGTCTCTGCAAGTCATGTAAAAAGCCGGTCTATCTCTATTAAGAACCTTTGACTAATAGGGTACTTAACTTTGCACTTCAAAAATATCACTGGTTGCTTCCCTTGCCTCCAGACACCATTGGCGTGACACCATCAAGAGCTGATACATGTACCGATTTATTTTTTAAAAAAACTTTTTTGGGGAGGGGGGGAAGAGGGAGAACAAAACAGTGTAAATGTTGAGAAACAAATGGTTTCAGTCACCATCTATGAGTCTGTGATTAAAATTTTGCCTAGGGCAATGATTGGTCCAAGCAAAAGGCCTGGCTAATCATCAGCCGAGCATATTATTCCATCATTCCAATGTCCATTCGCCTCCCTACCCCTAGCCCTTGCATTGCAGAGACTTCAAAAGCTTTAATTACTCTTTGGCTCCCTTCCGCTGATTGCCAAGATGTTCCTATCTCTTTCCTCCATCCCCTCCCTCCCTACTCCGCTCCTTCGCACACGCAACGATTACTGGTAACCTTTCATGTTGACTTAGTCTTGTAGACTGTTGTTAGCAATTCTTACCTAAACCTTTGGGAGCTGCTTGCTGCTGACAGTTTTATTGCGGGTGAAAAGGATGTGCGATGGCCTAACTTCAGGTCAATGACCTCGTTAGAGCAGAGGTCAATAGAATTTTGTATTTGTTGGATCGGACGTACATTTACTATTACAAATAAGGAAAAAAAAACGGGGATTTTCATTTCCCTTGTTGAATGCCAGGTCTCGTTGGATCCGAGCTCCTTGTATTCGAAGTTCACTGTATTAGGAGTGTACACATGTATACTGCAACCAAACCTGTGGACATTAACGTTTATCTTATCTTATCTTATCTTATTTTATCTTAATTTGCAAACATAATCAGGGTTTTAAGTATGATGAAGAACATAACCCTCATTTTATAGTAAATGAACTAATGCCTTCATTTATGAGATTTATACATGTGGAATTAAGTCATTCATCCTTAATTTATAGCAGCACCTATAGACAGTTATTTTACAGTGCTGTTTAATTCTGCGCATATATCTCCTCAGTGAAATCATGTCACAATTCTGTGACCCAATGCACTGCCTCAGTAGGAAGAATGAGTTATGGCAACTATTCAAATCGATAATTTATGAACTTCTTATGGCTATTCAATAATTAACCTGAGATGTAAATTGAGTGGGTCTCAGGTGCGATGCAAGCTGTCTTGGGGATGGTGCTTGACTCAGAGCCCTCAACCTTTTTGTGGAAAGAAAGCTTGGCATCTGCAATGTCATCTGTACTGGATGGTACTCTGGTGACTGATGTAAAATCATACCCACAATCTCAAACATCCAGTGGTTTCCTAAAATTAAAAAATCAAATATGATCAATAACTCAGTTTTCTCTCACTTGAGCCCTATATCACTGTTAAATGACAGCACAATAAATCAGATGTGAAAATGGGGTAGCTTTGAGCATGTTAGTCATAGAGTTAGCCAAGTGCTGGTCTTTGCTAAGTAACTGATTCAAAACAAAATGCAAGCAATTAACTAGCTTTATTAGTCAATCATGAAGAAAGCCTCTGTAATTTGGTACACTGGCTGTGTAGTTTAAAGCTGGACCATTACTTGTGATAAGTACATGTTTCTAAAAACATAACAATGAGTGGAAAGATATTTTATTTCTTATCTGTGAACGTGGTAAACATTCCTCAGACAATATGAGCCACAAATCAATGACATCTAAATTTCATAAAAACTCTCCTTTTGAAATTGAAATACTCTATCAATAGCTTTATCAGATAAACATAGTCATGAACAAATACCTCAAACACATAAATCGAATTACAGTTCCCTAGAACAAAAGACTTTGACCCAAATTTATTTCTCTGAGACCCAAGTGCTTCTCAAAATTTGGCGAACTCAAACAAGATGAGGTGGATCTGAAGAAGTTGAGTTATCAATGTCCAACTATATGTGCTAAAACTGTGACACACTACCTACCTGATCTGGGAAATCCAAAAGTAATGACATCATCTGGTCTTATTTGAAACTCTTTCACCAGATCAAGCTGAATCTTAAAATTCTGAGGTAGATGTGGATGATTTGGATATAGAATGCCATCAACTCTGTGTAAGAAAACTGAGGCCCCTTCCCTGTCAATCACTTCTTGTAAAGTAGAATCAGCTGCCATCTTGAAACTCAATAAATCTGGTGTCCTGTGAGGTGGGAGCTGAGAATGAGCTGTAAAATAAACATCTGGCTTTTTAAATCTCATTTTTTAAAAAAAAATTCTGGGGCAGACTTATCAGCCATTTGAGTGTAGGCCTATTCTTTCCTAGCTAAAATCAGACTGAAACCAAAGATATCTATATATTTATCAAAATCTGTCCTGCTCTTGGGGGACAAATCCATTTAGGGCTCATCTATCAGCCCACTGTTCCCTAAATCAAATCCATATCAGTCGGAAATATTACAGACTACACCAGCCATAATTGTGACAAATAAAAACATCTGTCTGTACTAGACACTTTACCAGATATCAAGTATTGTACAGGTCACATCATTTTGGTGGCAAATGAAGTTTCAGTGAACTATTCAATGTACCTGGCCCCAAAAAATGTATCATAAATATTCACACCATGCCATCATAGCATAATGGTTACAGCAGGGGGTTATATTAAACAAGACCACAGAGCTTTACCTGTGCCATATATTTATGTACCTTTACACAAGTGCTTGCAGGCTGTGAGGCTGACTGATATATCTACCATCAGGTGCTGAACTATTGTATCTCAAAAGATCAACATGTAGAGTCAACTTATTATAGATGTAGCTGGTACCCAAGGCCAATGTATAATATATGCATAATGCCTGGTAAAGTTTACTATCTCTTCAATCAAATTAATGTCTGTTCCCTTGCAAAATGGAAGTTGTAAATCTGAGGTAAGAGGCAGCTGCAATAATGCAGCATACCAAACAGCAAGTTAAAAAACTTGAGGCATTGAGGCTGTAGTATGGTTGCTGGGATATATACATGCCAACTGCTGTTGATCACTCAGATGGGTGGACTATAACTAGGCCTCTTTATGTTTATATTGTTATCTGGGTTAAAGTAAAAGTACTGACCAAGGATTGGAAACAACATAATATGTTGTCGATCAGTCAAAAACATGATCAATATTAATTAAACAGCTTTCCACAGCTTCCGTAGGCTTCAGCTTTTTTTACCTACACTACAGACAGGGCCAAACCTGCACTGCACAATCACTTGTAAGAAACAACGTTATTCAAGGTAATCTAGACTAGTCTATATCTGGATTTATTAAACTTTACCATCTACTACTTTACCGCACTCGGCTGCAAGTTAGGTCTAGATCAAGTGGATACTATAAACATCTCACAATGTGGTCCTTATCGAGCAAGTTATATAAAATCTGACCCCTAACCTCAGAAGAGGTAGTTAGTTGTTTACATTCTCGCTTCCTACTTTCGATTTCTATTGGGCAGGTTTTGTGGTGATGATGTTGTGTCACTAAAACTGTTGTCAGTCTTTCTTTTTTTTATATTAGATATACCGAGATCTTTTCTGTATGATCTTAGCACACCTCATTTGCAGTGTATTCTTAGGCGCTGCATGCTTCCATTTTCAGGTGTCTGTGAAACGCACTGTACCTCTATTGGCAGTGATATTACTTTCATACCATCTGGCACATCTTTGGGGGCGGAGTTCCTCTAGCCGATTGTTTAAAAAGTTGACCTCGTGTTGCCACTTGCCAGCAGTGGCATTTCGCAAGTAGGGTAAGTGGCATGTGCTTTGAGGTCTGTTACTGTTACAACTGATCGCTTTAAGGTCATACTTTGGCCTGTAATTACATTGATCCAGCGTCAAGGAAGCAACAAGCGAAATTGTTGAGTAATGATGACTAGTCTATATTTTAGCAACACCAATGAAAGTTACCAATCGGAAGGGTGGCATTCCTTTCCGTCAGTGGCGTCAGCTGCCATAACCAGCGGCAGCTGGAGTTAATACTCTGGTTAGAGGATTTTACAACTGTAAGCCATCTGACATTTCACAAGAGTTAAAATGATGTAGGCCTTTGGTTCACAGTAAACTTAGATCTGTAGGCTATTGAGTCAAGGTCAGCAGCAAGCAGTAGTGTGCAGCTTGAGGTGTTCAGCTCTGCGGAAACAGACGGTAGCAGGACACATTTTCTTGAAGAGCAGTTCAGAGTGCAGGTATTGTCATGCATATCTAGGGGAGGATTTGTATGTGAGGTTCATGGTATTTTATCATAAAATTTAGGGGAGGATTTGTATGTGAGGTTCATGGTATTTTATCATAAAATTTCTGCAGTATCATTCCAGATACATGTATATTCAAACACTCTTATAAATTATGAAATACACAGGACACCTCAAAACGTTTGTATTAAAATTAGTATTAAATTAAGCACATTTCATAATATCCATGTGGCTAATATAATGCATATAATGCTACAGGACTTGAGAAATGTTTCAGAATAGCCCTAGTATTGAATACAGTCTTCTAAGTCGTAATTTAAGTATGTTTGAACGTATTTCTTTTCTGAAAACTTTGTTAAGCAATGTGAAATTTGTTCTACATTCCAGGAATATGCAAGCCATGAAACCTTCACATTACATTATATATAACATTTGAGTGTTATTGATGGCACAGGTGAAAATATTGGAGAAGTAGCCAACACCCTTTTTCTAGACATCCTCTGAATCAAACTTCTTTTACTTGATTCAGTTTAAGTCTTGTAATGCTATGCTTCCGTCAGCATCATCAGTGCACGCCGCAACATCCACTTAGGCAAAGAGAAAGAAAGTTTAAGTTTTAGTATCAAGTTTCAACACAGATGTGACTATATCAGAGATGAGGCTTGAAGTTCTGTTGGGCTGCTGATTGGAGGGTGCCTGTTAAACCCCATGAAAAATACCGAGGCAGAAAACTGCAGCTAACAGGATTCAAACTCAGGACCTTTGTCACCAAAAGACAAGCATTCCACCTCTCATCGACTATGTTGGCAAAGAAGAAGAAAAATGATGTGTGACAATAATTAAAGTTTGAGAATGCCCATGGCTGATATTTTTGTTCTTTTGTCAGGAATAATGAACTCAATCATTGATGGCAGTCAGCAAATGAAGATGGACAACAGCTGTGATAACAAAACAGCCATGGAACAAAATGGGGCTAAAAGGTCAGGGGGTGAAAAGCTGCACTTGGAGACCCCAGCAATATTTAGCCATCCAATGTCCAGACTGGCAGGGTTTAATGTCATACTCAAACTTGAAAATCTGCAACCACCAGGTTCCTTCAAGATAAGGGGTATTGGTCATATGATACAAAAGGTAAGATTAAGCTTTTACAAATATTAAAAATGAAAATAGGACTTTTGTTGATCTCATAGGGAAATTGCTTTACAGTGCTACATATTTACATGTATATTTACATATTTACTTCATTATACTTCATCACTAGTAATAGTAATTGCTAAAGAGTTTAGAGCATTTAAATTAGGATCAGACCAGTGTCATAATCATGTCACACATCCAGGTAGTTTTGATGGAAAGTATACCATTCTTAATCTGATGGCTCAGTTTAATTTTTGAATTCTCACTGAATGTTGAGAGTTTGCTAAAACCAGTCCCTTATTTGTTTTAAAATATTGTAGTTTCAGTTGAAATGAATGGCATCTGATCATGCTACATACATTGTGGCATAAATTTTAGTAGACTTTCTTTTTTTGAGAGTTTGTTCATAACTAACAAAATGTTTGAATTCAGACTTGATTATGTTCGTCAGGGAGTCCCCACGAAAAAGTAATGAAATTTGTGTGGCCCACTGCTTCCTTGAAAGACGCTTTTCCAGCCCATAATCTGCATGTGTCACTGCAAATGCCTGCTTTTTACCGTGCAAGCATTTATTGCAAGTGTTTAGTTGCTTTTTCTCTAGGCAGCACAGAATGAGCACTGTGGACATGTGTACTGTGCTTCTGGTGGTAATGCTGGCTTGGCAGCAGCATATGCATCAAATCAGCTGGGGATTCCGTGCACTGTGATCTTGCCTAGCACCACACCACAGTACATAGCTGAAAACTTGAGACAGCTGGTAGGCAGTTTCAGTCACTGTTGCTAATATAGTGTTCAAGTGTTTTGTTTTTTTTTCACAAGAATCTTAGTTTCCCAGATTTTGCGAGATGAGCTTCACTTGCAAAAATTATCTCTCACAAAAAAAAGGGTTTCATTGACAAAATAATATTGGAAGGGCTTTTTACTGGTTGGTAGGAAAAAGTAACCCTCAAAGAAAAAGTAAATGCTCCTCTTCTCACATCCTTTGGCTATTTGGACAGTATAAATTACAGTATGTTTCTCTATCAAAACAAAGGATTGTCAAAATAATATATGTTTTATTAGTGATGTCACTTCAGAATTCTTCTAGAATTATGCCCTAATACTCACATGAGAAAACTGTCATGTGGGGCTCAATAAAATTAGATCCTCAAGAAAAGCTGTTTCCAACCAAGGTATTTTACTATTAGTTGCAGCACAGTAGCTATAAAGGTACACTAAACTAGATAGGACCTCAAAGTCTCAAGTTCAGTGGGGATCAGATCAGTCCACAACTTCTGAGGTGTCTATATTCAAGAGTAAATGATGATTTTAAAAATAATAGATCCTGAATTACAACAGTACATTAAGTATGCAAATGTCACAAGTATACAGGGTTCAGTATCAGGAGGTCCTACTTTCTTTGCCCTTGTAAAATAGATAAACCCAAAACAGGAAAAGATACAGGCCTAGTTTCAGAGTTATGTACACATATATGACAATGCATTATCTATTAATAATATCTCCACGCATGATGTGTCAGGGTCTGTACACTGATATGAATTCAATTTTCCAGAATGCAGAGGTCAAGGTTCACGGTGATGTCTATGACGAGGCCAGAACCCTGGCCCAGGAACTTGGCAAACAGCCGGGTAAGGCCAGACTTTTTGACCTCTCTGAAAATTACTTCACTGGTTACCAGTTAGAGCCAGAATTGAGTATAAGATTGCCACTTTCTGTTATGAGACCATAAATCGTAGTTTGCCTGCATACATATCAGACCTGGTGGCTGAACACAAGCCCACTAGATCTAAAAATGTTTGTTGTCTCCATGTACCAAAAGGAAACCTGAAAAAAAAAATGGAGAAGGAGCTTTTAGATAGGACCATTTGTTTGGAATACACT
Source organism: Ellobium chinense (assembly GCA_033807755.1). NCBI lineage: Eukaryota > Metazoa > Mollusca > Gastropoda > Ellobiida > Ellobiidae > Ellobium > Ellobium chinense. The sequence goes on from JAWQUT010000342.1 coordinate 157,338, forward strand.
GCATAAAAATGTTAGTAAAACAAATAATCTGAGTAATTTTATGAAACTTCTCAAAATGTATTTGTACAAACAATTGAAAATGCATTTGTTTGACAGTCTGTGAACCAAATTAAAATTTGATTTTTTTTATTTAATCGTGCAGCTGTATTATGGTAAATATGTTCAGAGTCTAGTATACTTGGGTGTGTGAGCTGAATATTAGACTATATAGTTTTTATTTACTTCTGTAGATAAAGTGCTCAGAGCTTGTATGTACAAAGATGGGCACTATATATAAATGCTATGTATATTATTATTATTATTATAACCACCTTCTCTAGTACTAGTAGTAAAATATCTTGGCTAGATTTAGAGCATTCAGATAAACTGGCTATTAGGTATTTTTCAATATCTGAAGACTTTCAAGTCTTGGTTTGTGGGTTTGATTGTCCGCTGGGTAGTTTACATTGCAGTGTCATCAGGAAAGACACCTCACTCCTCTTATCCCACTCAACTCAGGTATAAATGATTACCTGGCTGTAGAGCTGGTGGAACCATGGTGCAACAGTGCAGTGACTAACAATGACATTGATGTAGATTTCATCTGTAATATTGTATATTTTATTATTGAATGTGTACTGTCTTATGTTTTTGTGCAATAAGAATGAGATGAATAACAATATATGGCACTGTAAAATGATTTCATTGCGCAGTAAGTAAGAAAGTTCTGTTTTGTCTCGTTCCTTCTTCCCTTTTTAATTTTTTTTGTCATTGGTGGTTGGGCCATCTAATCATAGCTGTAAATTTTAGTATAATGATCTGTATTTTATTACCTCACTTTGCTGCTAGATTGGCCTGGTCTGCCCAGGTGTCTTGGACCATGAATTATGATAAGGCCTATGTGTTATTAGAGCTGACTTTGAAATCGAAGGAAGGGGAAGAGGAAAGAGGAAACAACCTTGCATGAAGCTCAGGAAGAATACACATTTAATCAACCAGGGCTGAGCAGCAGGCAGACTGTTGGCTGGAGTCATGGTGTTTATATAGAGCACATATAGACCTGTCCAGAGTGCAATGACATTCTTTCCATCAACAAGTAAACAAGTATNAAAAATGGAGAAGGAGCTTTTAGATAGGACCATTTGTTTGGAATACACTGCATAAAAATGTTAGTAAAACAAATAATCTGAGTAATTTTATGAAACTTCTCAAAATGTATTTGTACAAATAATTGAAAATGCACTTGTTTGACAGTCTGTGAACCAAATTAAAATTTGATTTTTTTATTTAATCGTGCAGCTGTATCATGGTAAATATGTTCAGAGTCTAGTATACTTGGGTGTGTGAGCTGAATATTAGACTATATAGTTTTTATTTACTTCTGTAGATAAAGTGCTCAGAGCTTGTATGTACAAAGATGGGCACTATATATAAATGCTATGTATATTATTATTATTATTATAACCACCTTCTCTAGTACTAGTAGTAAAATATCTTGGCTAGATTTAGAGCATTCAGATAAACTGGCTATTAGGTATTTTTCAATATCTGAAGACTTTCAAGTCTTGGTTTGTGGGTTTGATTGTCCGCTGGGTAGTTTACATTGCAGTGTCATCAGGAAAGACACCTCACTCCTCTTATCCCACTCAACTCAGGTATAAATGATTACCTGGCTGTAGAGCTGGTGGAACCATGGTGCAACAGTGCAGTGACTAACAATGACATTGATGTAGATTTCATCTGTAATATTGTATATTTTATTATTGAATGTGTACTGTCTTATGTTTTTGTGCAATAAGAATGAGATGAATAACAATATATGGCACTGTAAAATGATTTCATTGCGCAGTAAATAAGAAAGTTCTGTTTTGTCTCGTTCTTTCTTCCCTTTTTAATTTTTTTTGTCTTTGGTGGTTGGGCCATCTAATCATAGCAGTAAATTTTAGTATAATGATCTGTATTTTATTACCTCACTTTGCTGTTAGATTGGCCTGGTCTACCCAGGTGTCTTGGACCATGAATTATGATAAGGCCTATGTGTTATTAGAGCTGACTTTGAAATCGAAGGAGGGGGAAGAGGAAAGAGGAAACAACCTTGCATGAAGCTCAGGAAGAATACACATTTAAACAACCAGGGCTGAGCAGCAGGCAGACTGTTGGCTGGAGTCATGGTGTTTATATAGAGCACATATAGACCTGTCCAGAGTGCAATGACATTCTTTCCATCAACAAGTAAACAAGTATAACCTGCTTTTTCCTGTCCCTTGCTTGTCATCACAATGTGGAATGACATTAATTTCTACTGTACCTGTTTCTTGCAGGTTGTGTGTATATTCCAGCATTTGAACATCCAGATTTATGGTGAGTTCATACCAGGTTTAACTACAGAGCAAACGGTGGGATGCCACTTTCGAAGAAGGGTGTTTGAGAAATATTTACTAAGGGATCAACATGACGGGCATTTAACACTAGGACTTGCCTCAGCTGTAGTCATCTTAATGCATTGTATATCACAGCTGTTACAAGTTAAAAACCCTTTCAAGTCCAGTGCTCTTCATTTATTCATTTTCAGAGCTTGATTTTTCAGTTTCCATTTGAGGGGAATAAGCTGCATTGTGACTGGCTGCAAGACACATTCGTAATATGATTATTGATCATCTATCTTGTGTCCCAAAAGAAAACTCAGTAACTTTAAATTAAAGTGATATTTATTCACCTATTCTTTGTTCATCTAAATGGACCTTGGATGGCATAAATGTAATGTCATCATCATATCGTCGCTTTTATGACGAACCGGCTTATCGCTAAAAGTAGCATTTTCATTTTTTTAACAGAATTTAAATCAGCATATCTTTATCTATCTACCCAATAAACGATGTTGTGAAATTCGTGTTAGTTTTTGTAAAAACACAACTGACCATAGTGGCTTATCTCGGGTTTAGCTACTTCTGTTTCATGATGAACTGGCTTAGCGCATCAGGCCAGTTCATCACAGATCAGGCGGGGAGTCGATCAGTCAACGTTAGACGAACCGCCTTGTCCTATAATAGGCTTTGTGAACCACGTCAGGAATTTTGCGGGTCAGAAATTCTGACAACGGTAACTGTATAAAATGGACAGACTTCATGCACATTGAAGTAATGAAATCTCAACCCGACAAATTTTTTATTAAAAAAAACTCACATCTTGAACCTGCTTGTGATTCCCTGACCTTTAACAGAGGCCCAACCAAAAACCAGTTTGAAAAAGCGGGAGCTTAAAAGGAACAACCAAAACTCTCAGCTGGCAAATTTGGAGATCTGATGTCCTGTGTCAAGGTACCACCCCCGTGATTTGTCATCCCGACCACAAACCCTTCCATAGAAATTTGCCTCATTAGACAGTTTTAGTGGTCAATGGAGCTTCTGTGTAGAAAGAAGATCAGACCTTAGATATTCCAGTAGGATGGGGAAGGATTGAGAGAGATGAGAGAAGGGGGGGGGGTTAATGTGTAGCAAGGGCAATAAAATAATTTGATTTCAGGTTACAGATTTCTTTAATAAAGCTTTTATGGTGCACAGATGTTGTTAAATCAATGTCCTCAGGTTTATTGCTATGTTATGTGGATAAGAGAATTTTAATTTATACGTAGCACAGCTTATATTCCTACAATTTTATTTTTATCTGCATAGGCTGCAAACAGTATGCCACTCATAATTACACAGAGAGTGAGAGAGAGTGAGAGAGAGAGAGAAAGAAAGAGAGACAGAAACAGAGAGAGGGAGAGACAGAGTAAAAGAGAGACAGACAGAGACAGAGAAAGAGAGAGAGAAACAGAGAGAGAGAGAGAGAGACAGAGAACAGAGAGAGAGAGACACACAGAGAAACAGACAGAAAAACAGAGAGAGAGACAGAGAAGCAGAGAGAGAGAGAGAGAGAGAGACACAGAGAGACAACAGAGAGAGAGACACAGAGAAACAGAGAGAGAGAGAGACACACACAGAAAAACAGAGAGAGAGACAGTGACAGAGAGAGAGACAAAGAAACAGAGAAAGAGATAGATAGATAGATAGATAGATAGATAGATAGATAGATAGATAGATAGATAGATAGATAGATAGATAGATAGATAAAGAAAGATAGAGATAGAGAGAAGCATTCCTCAAAGTTTATGTAAAACGTGCACGTAATTTTGAAATAAAAGACCTGGAGTTAGCAGTAATAAATAAATGTTTCTTTCACTCTAATAATAATATATACTCTGTTTTAATTTTGTTTTAATTACAGCGCTCTATAGTATGTGTTTGTGTGTGTGCGCGCGCGCGCACGCGCACACACACACACACACACGCACACATACATATGCACACGCACACACACACATGCACGAATGCGCGCACACACACACACACACACACACACACACACACACACACACACACACACACACGCACACACACACACAAAATATATGATTTATGGACCGATAAATAAGTTCAAACTTTTTTCTTCTCTGAAATACGAATGCTGTGTTTCCATTCCCCAGGCCAACCACGCAAGAACGTCCCATCACTAAACCTGACCAGGATTCATTTTTGACAAAGTGGCTTAACCCGCTGCGATATGTCCTAACTGCCCATATCTGATGAGCTTGTTTCACAATGAACTGGCTTGTAAGGGGGATGACCTTAAACAAACATCATTTGTGAAAAACTGAAGAAATATTACTTGTCAAACTTTGCATCATTCAAGAGATTAGACAATATGCTTTATTTTCATGTATGTTTCTTGACCATTGCATTGCGCTGTTTAAAGTTATGGCGAGTTGAAGCCAACACGCGACTTGGAAAAAACTTTAAAACGCTCTAGCTCGAAAGTAGGGTTTAGGCGATAAGCCGTTTCGTCATGAAAGCGACGATATTCTACCAGCTTGTGTAAACTTGGGCAGTTTAATTCAGAGAAAGATTTTACTAATGTCAAGGTGTTGATGTACAGTGGAGAAAACTGAATACAGACCGGCTTTGTACGTAAATACAGATACTGATATTTTTGGTCCTGATTTTGCTTCCTTAAAGGTAAGTGTATGGTTAATATGTAGTAATGTGTTAATAAGTACATTTCTGATCGGTTCCAAAGTTTATGCATTATCCATGCTCTACTGTGTTCTGTTCCAGGGAAGGACATTCCACGATGATCCGAGAAGTTTCACGTCAGATCAGAGACAAACCTGATGTGATCATAACAAGTGTTGGAGGTGGAGGTCTCCTCAATGGAGTGGTGCAGGGGATGAGAGAGGTGGGCTGGGAGGATGTGCCACTCGTTGCCTTGGAAACCCATGGCGCCCATGCCTACAATGCAGCCATCCAGGCTGGCGAGGTTGTGACTCTTCCTGGGATAACAAGGTGAGTAGGAAAGAAGATGTTGGATAACACCCCAAACCTCAATGCTTAACCCTAATGCCTAACCTCAACCCCATACCCCAATGCCTAATCTTAACACCAAACCTAACCCCTTACCCTAACCCCAAACCCTAATGCTTATGAAAGCTGCGGCTGAGCACTGAGCATTGATGAGGAAGAAGGTTGGAAGAAGAATGTAAATAATGTGAAAGTAATAAAGTCAGAAGGGGTTTAGCATGGTTGAAAAATTGTCAGCACTTGCCCCATTGAAGACATTTGGAATGTCTGTCACTGGTTACGGAGAGCACGGAGAGCAGTATTAGAACTGGTCCAGGTAGTAGCAAAAAAACTTCATAGTACCATGTATCAGCCTTGTACCACAAAAAAAACTGCAAATATCGTACAAGATATAGGAGCATCCAAACACCAATTTATCATGGTGATATTTAATCATTCATTCATTCCCGAATATCTTAAATTCTAGCACAGAGTCTGGGTTTAGGAAGTCCTTCTGGTTCATTCTAGGGCACAAGGAATTCAGGATGACCACATCAGGCCTGTTCAAGCATCTTCTTGGGAGCATGGAAAAGCTGTGACTATTCAGTAACTTGTATAGAAATACAGCATTTTGTTGTGTGAAAAGTATTGTGATTAAGCAGAAGTTGTGATTTTCCACATTGCAGTTAAGTAGAGTCAACTGTATTTGTGTCATTAATTTATGATATATCATGTTCTTTCTTATGAGTCTAATTTCCTCTCCAGTGTGGCCAAGTGTTTGGGCTCTCTTAGTGTCTCTCCTGTCACCTTGGAGTATTACAAACAGGCACGTCCTCAAATAATCAGTCGCTTGGTCACTGACACGGAAGCCGTACATGCGTGTATTAAGTTTGCAGGTAAGTGGGTTGATCTTTTAAATGGAGCAGAGTTTTCCTTAAATAAGAGCTATACTAATTCAAAATATTGGTGTCCCATTAAAAGTTAATAGTTTATTATTTTAGCTGTCAACAACTGTGCATAAAATAAAAAAATTCAAGTGTTTTGCAGCCTGTCAAAATCAGGCTTCAGCCAAACTATTGGCACAATATAAAAACTTAATGTATGTACTTTCATTAAGTAAAAAAAGTTGTGATCTGTCATTATTATGGCCGGAGATATGATTGTTTGAAGTAGGTGAGAGATGGTCACCTTCTGAGAAAATTGGAATCAAATTTTTCACCATAAAAGTCATCAATTCTGCTTCAGAAGAACTCAGATTTACCTACAATTTATTGCCATCCACTCATAAAATCACAACTTTTGTGTACAGATATTATTGCACACTTGTTTCCGTGACAAACAAAAATTCAATATTGGATGGTCTCTGTCACCTTTAGAGTAGAGACTAATATCTCAGTTCCTAGTGTAAGCTCAATTTTGACTGGATGTAAGGCATATGTAATTTAAGGCTTTCCTTCCTGATGCTTGAATAACTTTTGAAATTTGAGTTCTATTTGCCGATGCTTCTGGGATTGACACATGACCATATCACCACTGTAATCTACATATTTGAGACAAGAGCACACTTTTGGGACATTCCATAACTATTTTCATGTCATTCACAGAATGTAAATTTTCTATACTGTCTTATTTATTGAGCCAATAAGTTTATATGTACGTACATTCAATCTGAAATGAACCCACAAGGTAAAATTTCTATTGAATGGAAAAATAGGCCTACCTATGAAGTGACTGGGTGAGTCAACTGCATTTAACCACAACTCCTCAGGAGCAAGTAAAAGTAAAAGGAGTTAAAATAACCCTGTGAATTTTATATAGAAATATAAAGTTTTATCATGTGAAAAGTATTGAGATCAAGCAGATATGATGATTTTTTGGATTGCAGTTAGCCACAGACCTTGAATTTTGTATTTGTGTCATAAATTTAATACACAAGGACTACCATTAAGCATTAAATTTTTAACAGCCTTTACGTAATTTGTTACATACTTGTTTGCATATACACTTCTCATCTGTGGTAGGATGAAAATGTTTGCATTTTTTGTCTGTCTTATAGAGGATCACAGATTCCTGGTAGAACCTGCCTGTGGTGCCAGCTTGGCTGCTATTTATAGTAAAATCATACCACAGTTGGTAGAGCAGGGAGACCTGAAGAAGAAAGTTAATACTGCCCTGGTGATTGTCTGCGGAGGGGCGATGGTGTCCACGTCTGTCATGGAAGGTTGGAAAGTAGAATATGGACTGTGAGGACAAAACTGAGGCCTGTCAAAGACTTCTTTGGAGGTGTTAACAGTTTGGGATATATTAGGGAATTTGATGGAAATCAGGCCATAAGATAGCCTTATCTCAGTAAGTCCTCTGCCATCAAGATGAGCAAACAGGAATTATTTTATACCTGATGAAGAGACACCTATTTTTGCTTGTCAGTGCATCGGAGATCTATAGTGCTCTTGGGTCACACAGTTTCTGTTATTATCACCAAGTGAAAATGAGCACAAACTGTCATATGGAAGACTTAAATTAAGGCACAAATGATTCAGATAGATTAAGGCACAAAATGATCCAGATAGTTTGGGGCACAAATGATTCAGATAGATTAAGGCACAAATGATCCAGAAGGATTAAGGCACAAATGATCAAGAGCCATTGGAGAGTGAGTGTGACACTATCCTTCTTTATTCCTAGATGTTTTGATTGATTGCATGGTTTTGCCATTGTTGAATATCAGCCTCTCGTGCTCTATCCTGTAGGTGGGAACTCAGTGAAGGTAATGGCTCAGTCTTAGTGGAGGTTGCTGCTGATGTTAGTGCAGCACTTAATTGGTGTTTATGTAGCAAAGTCTCATAAATGCGAGTACTTTCACATAATTTTAAAATATATCCTTGTATGATTTTTGAATGGATGTGCTATTAGCATTTCTTGCAAAGTTCTTTGAGGGTTATACTTTTTATACATGGTGAGAAGGAATGACAAGGATCATTTCTTTTGCAGCTGGTTGTGAAAAAAATGTTCAAATTTAGGTTTTTTAGGATGGACAAGAGGGGAGGAGTATTTTAAGGGTTTGTATGCAAGTTCAGCTATAGCTCGATGAGAGAGTTGAGGCAACTAGGTGCCATAATCTGAAAGTAGAATGGCAGCTCAGATTCGCACTTACCATGCCCAGTATTTTAACCTGTTGTATTTGATTGTTATACTTTTTACTCCTCCACTTTTGTTGCTGTTGTTAAAGAATTTTACACCGTTGAATTATACTTAATTGATTTGACTAAGCTTGGGATAATTTTATTCACTCATAATGATTGTTACTGAATTAAATACCTGTTGAGGGCAAGTTCATGTTGAAGTCAGTTGTTATATCGGATATGTTTTTCTACTCGGTGATCTTGCTGAAATTATGTTGATTACTAAAGCCAGATTATTATATTCTCAATTTTTCTTTTTTTCCTCTCTTGTTAGTTATGTGTTTTAGTATTTCTTATCATGGAAAGTTTCAATCACTTAATTGTAATGTGGATTGTCACAATTTCCACACAAGTACAACATAATCCACACAACAAAATGCTATATTTCTGTGGATACAAAAGTCACTGGCTGATCCCAGTTTCTTTTAATCACAACTTTTTCTGTACTCCCAAGGAGTTGCTGGGAAGCAAAGTTGACTGTATTTGTCAGATCCAATTTGTTGCACAATTTCTCTCTCAGTATTCTTGATATTGCCATAATTTAACTCGAGTAAGCCAAGTTTTCGCTAAAATGTGTTGATTCAGATTAATAATGTAAATCAGTCGTTTTGCAGAGGTGACATACACAACTTGCACACCTCCACATCTTTCACCACCTAGCTTTGTAATCTCTAGATCTGCCTTGTAAGTTGTAGGGAGGACCAAATGCAATGTGGTTTATTTTATGACACAGCAGAGTACGCGTGAGGACCTGCAATAAATGGCATAAATTCTGTTGAATTTGCGTGAGTATCTTAATTTTGCAAACAGGGGGAACGGCTTTTCACAAGACTCTAATTTTCACAGGTCCCGCATAATGGATTTTCTCGGCCATATTGACCATCCTATGTTGCACCAAAATAAAAATATACTATAAATGATAATGTCCATAAAGGGGGCAATAATTAGACTTGTTTTGCCTGTGCAGGCTATTGATTCTATGAAACATTATTTGTAGGTAATTTTGAAGGGAACCTTTTTTCACAGGAAGAAATTTTCATGAGTCAAGCTGAACTCATGAAATTCAAGAAAATTAAAATCCTTGCTTGGATATCAGAATAATAGCGACATAAGCCTAATTTGGACAGGCTGCAAGACATTTAGAATGTATTCCTTGCATGTGCTTAGACAGGGCTATCATAATAATATATCTTGTATAGTATACAGCCTATATTGCAGTTTGGTAATCTATTGTGGTCTTCTTTATCTCCACATGTTGACCATGTTAATAAATCAGCCTTTATGACCTTAGCCTGGATTCCTTCCAAGTTTGTGTTTTTATTTTGCATTGACAGAAAATTTATCTATTCATGATTTTATGCTTATGTCCATTTATTGTTTATCAACAGTATTTTTAGTTTTCTTCCTGTTTCACTGGATAATTTTTATCCATACTGAAATATCGTCTTCTTTGCTCAGAACTGTTTTACTACTACTATAGACAATAAATACAAAACAGTTGACTTCACTGAGTAGTTTTTTGATTTATCACATCCTCAGCATGAAAGCAACATTTCTCAATTTGACATGATATTAATTCTAAATACAAGTCAATGCATAACCGCAAGTCCTTTTGATTATGACTTTTTGCCATGCCCCTGATGGGTCCCAATGAAATCGTTGCCTTCCATACGAAAGGGCGTATTCCTGTTTTTCATGTTTTTAAGGAGAGCGATTTATGTCTGATTCGATCATATTGATAGTTAGCTTAAGCACTTAGAAATTTTATGCTATATCTTCATTACTATTTGAGCTAGGGATAAGCCATTTCGTGTGAACATAGTTCTGAGATAGCATTACGTACTGGTGGTGATAACTCAAAACTGTCAAAAATCGGGATACGCCCTTTCGGTGGAAGGCGACGATTTGGTGTTAACTTTACCCGGAGAAAATACATGATCAGAAACTTTCACGGAGAATGAGCTTCGTTTGCATTTTACTGAATGAGGATAAGTGGGAACTATCTGCACCAGTGTCTGTTGAAAGAGCATATGCACAATCGTACAGAAAAGTATATACAGTTGAGCATGAATACCATGAACACATGGAAGCTGGAATCATGGGTTTGTTCAGGCAAACCTTTCAGATCCAAACTTATTTCTCAGTATTTGTCCTTCATGGGTTCCTTGAAATTCAGCAAAGTGGAACAAGATGATCTGGTCTCGAAGAATTCAAGTTATCCGTGCTAACTGTATTTGTTGTTTCAGATTTTCTCAAATGTTCTACCTCTTTCCTATATATATTCCTAAAATATATTTATACCTGTTTATTTTGTACAAAGGCTCTAAAATTGTAGCATTATAATAGTAACCCACAAACATTCATTCCCAAGGAGGTATTTTGTAAGTGTCGTTGAGATGTGCTTTTGTTGTAGAAATATTAATTCATTCATTTATTCATCCATCCATCCATTCATCACTCGCTCACACACAATCATTCAATCACATACTCACTCACCAACTCTCCCACTCACTTACGTACTTACTCCTTTTTTTCGATGAATTTGATATACACCAGAGCTTCACTATTCATTTTTCTGCTTGTACCCAAAGATTTTTTACCTATGTTTTAGGGCATTTGGATTTTTCTTTACACATGTTGTTGGTGTCTTCAATAAACTGGTTGCACTCTATAATTAGGTCTCAATTTGTTTTCTCGTACTAACTTTTGTCAATGCTGATGCTGTTGCGGCTCTGGTGTTTGTTCATATTGTTGTTGTTGTTGTTTGGGAATATTGTTCTCATCATTTCTGTTGTCACTGATGTTGTTGCTGTTTATGTGTACTTTCATCTAATTCTGGTACTGTTGTCTTTCTCCCACTGACCTGACTCTCCTGTGCCTTGGGTGCATACACATATCGATGTATATATGTGTGTTTAGTCATATATGTGTATAAGTGTTTATGTAAAGAATGTGTGTGTATGTATGTGTGTGTGTGTGTGTGTGTGCATCTTGCCTAGTCATATGTAGAAATGTGAAATGTTCTTGTATCTGTTGGAACCATATTTCCTATAAAGGACAAATAAAGTTGTTCTGTTCTATTCTATTCTATTCTATTCTATTCTATTCTATTCTATTCTATTCTATTCTATTCTATTCTTTAAAAATTATTGTTGCATTAGCATATTAATGACTTATCTTGCTGCTTGGAAGCAGTACCCTAGTAAACGCCATCGCAACTGAAATTTGAGTTTTGACACCTTTGGACTGCCAAATAATAATGTTTCATTAGACCTCAGGCTTTAAGATCTAGCTTCAGCTGTTTCATGCTGTGATAGGAAACTGACAAATATTTCTTCATATAATTCACAAACAGAATCACAGTTCGGAATATAACACACATTTGTTCTAGCACTTCACGAAATGTCACTTTTGAAAGCTGTAGTGCTCTTGCACAGTGAGCCAATGTTAGATTTTGGTACTAAGCAATGTTAGTGACAAGAACTGATGAACTCTTATTTGTTGACTGTAGCTCAGTAAATTCCAACTCAACAGACTGAACAGTTATTTATTGCATGGTAATCACCATGGCAATTTTGCAGACTTTTGCTTATCCTGTAAAATTTAGATTTTGGCGTTTATCAGGATATTGCAGTAAAGTGACGATATGAACAATCGGAATGCAACACAGTACAGTAACCTCAAGTGTGCTTTAATCTGAGACAAAGACTGGGATACTTTGGACATATTATAGAAAGACACAAGGGAATGGGACATACTATTATAGAAGGCAGCATGCCCGAATGGTTGCAGTGTTGGACTCCAGGCCTAAAGGTCGTGGGTTCGATTCTTGACTACGGTCGTGTTGTAGGTACCTTAGGAAAGCATTTCATTCACATTTTCATTAGTCTGCCCACCAGTAAAATGGGTTCCCGGCTACAGGCAGTGAAAGATATAGTCAGAATGCTCGTAATCAGTGCCTGTAAATGGAAATGCCACTGTATACTCCTCAGGCAGTTGAGAAAGACCTAGCGTGACCTGACCTGCTGGGATAATGATAGTGTGAAGTCGCATGAATGGGTATCAACCTGGATACAAGATGTATAAATCGCATTCTTCCTCCTCTTCTTCTTCTTCTGCTTCTTCCTCTTATTATTATTAAATGAATTTAAAATGGCAAAGGTGACAAGCAAAGAGACAATGGTAATAGGACCTAAAGGAGACACTTCTCAGAGGAGTGACGATGACAGTGGCATGGTTGGCATTAGACAAGGACACACATAGACAGGAAGTCAAGGAGGCAATGTCTAGGAGGACACCCAGTTAAACAAGAAGAAATCCTGGCTTGTATTTCAAGAGTACAAGTTGTAGCGGTGTCACACGTAGTTTGTTTTTTTTTTTTCTTAATTTAATTTTCACCGAAAATTGTTCCACATATTTATTATAATGGTGTGTCCTACATCACTATTTTCTACATTAAATTTTATCAGTTTTAAGCCTCTTTCCGTGATACATCAAAGGGGTAAGTCAAACAGAGTATGACACACTCATAGGCAGATGAATACAGTAAAATCTTCACATTAAGTACTCATTAAATAGCTATACGTTGTTATCATATCAATTTCACAAGCATTCTTCTATCGTTTCATTTTTTAGGTAGACTTCCTTATTAGGTATCCTTTAGCAATTAGTGTAATGTTTCCATGCGTCAAGGATTCTTATGGTCAAGGTCTTACTGTACATGCATTGCACTGCACTACATTACTAACATTCTACATAGCTTGGTTATTTCCCTTTCAATGCATTATTATGAAAAACAGTCCGGTATTTTATGACCTTTTCGATTAGAAAATAAAATGTGATAGGAAGCAAATAAAGCATTGTATTTTTTCCATATCTTATTATCATAGAACACTAATAGCTGATAGTGACATCCTCGATGTAGAACGTGAGTATGAACGGTATGATCTTTCCATTCTGACTAGCCTACTATTAGAAGGTACATGTATCAGTATTTCCCGCATGATCACTCACAAACAAAATGAATACCTTGCACAACTAAAACATCATCAGCATCATCATGATCATCACAACCATCATCACACTATTAATTTGGGCCTGTTTATTATGCAGGTTATACTTTTGTTTGCACTTTGGCGAAGCTCAGATCAAGATTGATTCTAAATAATAGGCACCTTTCAGATAGAAACTAAGTTATTGGCCTGGCATATTTCAGATTTAAGACAAAGTGCATATAACGCAGTGAACAGCTTTCATAAATCAAAATTCTTAAATTATATTGTGTGACTTCCNTACATGGTAATCACCATGGCAGTTTTGCAGACTTTTGCTTTCCCTGTAAAATTCAGATTTTGGCGTTTATCAGGATATTGCAGTTAAGTGACGATCTGAACAATCTGAATGCAAACACAGTTAACCTCAGGTGTGCTTCATTCTGAGACATAGACTGGGATACTTTGGACATGTAGAAAGACATAAGGGAATGGGATATACTATTATAGAAGGCAGCATGGCCGAATGGTTGCAGTGTTGGACTCCAGACCTAAAGGTCGTGGGTTCGATTCCTGACTACGGTCGTTTGTAGGTACCTTGGGAAAGCATTTCATTCACATTTTCATTAGTCTGCCCACCAGGATAATGGGTTCCTGGCTACAGGCAGTGAAAGATATTGCCAGAATGCTCGTAATCAGTGCCTGTAAATGGCAATAGCACTGTATACTCCCCAGGCAGTTGAGAAAGGTCTAGAGTGACCTGACCTGCTGGGATAATAATAGTGTGAAGTGGCATGAGTGGGTATTAGCCTGGATACAAGACGTATAAACTGCATTCTTCCTCTTCTTCTACTGTCTTCTTAAATATTATTATTATATAATTTACAATGGCAAACGGGACGAGCAAAGAGACCAGGGTAACGACTTCAAGGAGACACTTCACAGAGGCGTGACGATGACAGTGGCATGGCTGGTATTAGACAAGGACACACATAGACAGGAGGAGGTCAAGGAGGCAGTGTCTACGTGGACACCCAGTTAAACAAGAAGAAACCCTGGGTTGTAATTCAAGATTCTAGTAGTGCCACACGCTGTTTGTTTTGTTTTTTTTTTAATTTTATTTTCACTGAAAGAATTAATTATTAAATACATCCACATACAGTAATGGTATGTCCTACATCACTATTTTCTATATTAAATTTTATCAGTTTTAAGCCTCTTTCCATGATTCATCAAAGGAGTAAGTCAAACAGCGTATGACACACTCGTAGGCCTATGAATACAGTAAAATCTTCATTTTAAGTGCTCATTAAATAGCTATAACTTGCCATCATATCAATTTCACAAGCATTCTTCTATCATTTCATTTTTCAGATAGACTTCCCTATTATGAATTCTTTAGCAATTAGTATAATATTTCCATGCGCCAAGGATACAATTATGATCAAGATCCTACTGTACATGCATTGCACTGCACTACATTTCTAACATTCTACAAAGCTTGGTTATTTCCCTTTATACAATGCATCATTGTGAAAAACACTCCGGTATTTTCTGACCCTTTCGATTCGAAAATAAAAAGTGATAGAAAGCAAATAAAGCATTGTACTTCTTTTTTTCATTCCTTATTATCATAGAACACTAGCGGCTGATAATGACACCCTCGCTGTAGAACGTGAGTATGAACGGTATGATCTTTCCATTCGGACTACTATTAGAAAGTATCGAGTATTTCCCGCATGATCACTCACAAACAAAATAATGAATACCAAAGAAGAATACATCAATAACTTATCCCGCCTTGCACAACTAAAACATCATCATCAGTATCATCATGATCATCACTACCATCATCACACTATTAATTTGGGCCTGTTTATTATTCAGGTTATACTTTTGTTTGCACTATGGCGAAGCTCAGATCAAGATTGATTCTAAATAATAGGCACCTTTCAGATAGAAACTAAGTTATTGGCCTGGCATATTTCAGATTTAAGACAAAGTGCATATAACGCAGTGAACAGCTTTCATAAATCAAAATTCTTAAATTATATTGTGTGACTTCCTTTTGCAATACATCTATTAGCATGTTAAGAACAAGAATTTAGAGTAAGATTACGCATTGCGTCTAACACACGTTAGAAGTATCAAAACCAGAACGGCACAAGTTTCTTATTATAAATTTACTAATATAGTAGAGTATTATAGCTGGATAACTTTCAGCTATCTATATTGTATGTATGTATACTATTTAATGGCTTAGTACTTAGTTGTTACTTGGGTATGACATGCTTTCGAAGCTGTATCTACAGTGCACTTGCATTTATTATGTCTCCATAAGACAATCTCTCAATTTAATGAAGTTGGAAAAGAGATAATATTATGTGGATTATACAGAAAATGTTATGGATAGACTATTTCTTTATGCTCCTCCTGCATTGAAAAGAACAAAAAATGCCACAGTCAGGTTCAAATACCGAACTCTTGGTCCTCACACCCAGTGTTCTGTTCACTGAGTTATCGAGCCTGTGAAATTCACGGCGCTAGCAAACTAGACTAGACTACATGATAAGAAATGAGTGACGTCTCAGCTGCTATTTTTACCCTTGCCTGTCACAAGTGGAGTCATGGGCGTAGGGTCAATGGAATCAATGAATCTGAGATTACCAACATGTTTTCAGTTTGTCTAATACTAGTTAATTAAAATGTTTTCTAAAATGTTCAAACATAACCTCCATCGTATTTCACCTATGAGCCATTAACAAGCATTGTCAATGTGATTTTCTCCACCGATAATCTGAGAGCCTATACACTGTCCCACAGATTCCACCCTCCCTTATTTCCAGTGCAATGAATTCAAAGGCAATGTACGAATAGAAGCTTTTTTTAGAAAGTGCCAAACATCTGGGAGAAAAATTTGCTTACCCGCTGTTCTGACGATGTTTTGTTGTTTCTTTTCACGCAAGATCCTTTCTTTCCGTGCAGGACTTCCGAAGTGTTTTGTTTTTTTTTCAACGAGCGGTTTGTGGTTGTCTAGACCATACTGGGGTTGCTGATTTGGCTCTTTAATTTTGGTGCCAAATAGTAGTTGTTGTTTTTTTTACTTTTTAAAAGCCACTGACTCCAACCAAAAAATAAAAAAAATATATATATAAATGTTAGATTACCAAAAAAAAAATCATCCTCACTACACTCCTGAGTTTAGTCACAGACAGTAGAAGTAACCCGCCTCTCCGTTTTTCAGATAAGAAACTGCTGTGGCATTATAAATCTCTTCCAAACCCTCCATCTCATCAATGATCCCCACTCCCGAACTAAATTTACGCGAAGTCATATGCATAGGTACACATTAAACAGAAGGAAAGCAGAAGTCTTTCCAGCCTTCATTGTCAGGTTTTTACAACGAACGAACCAACATAGTCATGAAAGAGGCCTGCAATTCCTTGGAGATTTGTTGGAGTCTTATTGATTAAGGATGAAAAGCCCTTTGTTCGCCAGCAAATTTTTGTCGACTGTGGAGGAATGGAAACGGAGAGATAAATACTGCTATAGAGATAGCGCATGACTTAAGGGGGGGNGGGGGGGGGGGGGGCACCTGAAATCGTCGATTTGGGTTCAAAATACCGAAATTGGGTTATTGATTTATTAATTTAGATATTTTGACATCTTGTGAATCCTAAGCACTGATGGTCACATGTGAAAGAATCCATTTCACCTCTCAAAAATGCATTTCATTAGGGTCACCCCCTAGGTTTTTTGGTCTGATTGTAAGAATTTATGCTAAAATTGTCTGTTTTGGAGCGCATATTTTGTTTATATGCAATAGAATTAGACCTATCTTGTTGCATACCGTTGGAAAGGAAATTTTCTCTTCTACCTGGTCAATCTCTCATCGGCTGGCCAGTGAAAATGTCGGAACGACGGCATCTTCCGAAAGAAAGGCATAAATATTATGTCTGGCCTTATTTACATCGCTAAAAATAGCTAGGTCACGGCCTAGTTTTCAATCGGAACAAGTCATGCTGATGTTTCATTCGCTCGTTTGTTTCCGGCAAGCGTGATCTAGTTATCTGATTGGATTTCTTCGGTTCGGGTGGCCTCATTTCTGTTTGTACGTAAACAGCAGCATGCATTTGCAGGTTAGCACGGGAATACCTGACAGGAAGGAGGTGGCCAAGACATTAGCAGCCTAATTTTTCTTTGTGATCCTGAATTATCATAATGCCGACAGGAAAAGGAGGCTGAGGAAGGTGGCCCAGCCTATCAGCCGGGCATGTATTGATGTAAGGACAGTTTTTCAGACATATTTTGTGTGTGAAATTTTCAAACGCATTTTTCTCAAAACTATACTTTTCAACACATAATNTTTTTGATGTTGTTTTTTGTTTACTTTTTAAAAGCCACCGACTCCCACTAACAAGTACTATATATATATATAAATAAGAAACTGCTGTGGCGTTGTACGTAAATCTCTTCCAAGCCCTCCATCTCTTCAATCTCATCAATGATCTCCATTCCCGAACTAAATTTACGCGAAGTCATATGCTTAGGTACACATTAAACCGAAAGAAAGCAGATGAGTGCGTCTTTCCAGCCTTCATTGCCAGGTTTTTACAACGAACAAACCAACATAGTCATGAAAGAGGCCTGCAATTCCTGGGAGATTTGTTGGAGTCTTATTGATTAAGGATGAAAAACCTTTTGTTTCGCCAGCAAATTTTTGTCGACTGTGGAGATACTGCTATATGATGGCGCATGACTGAAGGAAATTCTTAATAGTCCTTGGCTCCCAAATAACTGACTGTGTGTTTTTTGCTCTTTTTTTTTTCATCCCAACGGACTTGAGGTCAAAGTTGACTGATTTTCTTTGCAAAAAAGTATTTAAACTTCCCTCAAACTGGATGATATTTGGAGTGACAGGGCTTCCGTCGTAATTGGAACAATGAACACCTGTTTAAGAACGAACCCAAAACTGCCCCCATTTAACAGTCCTTTCTCTTGCACTAAGTATGCAGAAAGGTTGATGACAATTATAAAACCCGTGTATATCAAGTGCCAAGGCAGTTCGTAGTAAATGTCATGTCTTATGCGAAATCTTAACCCCAGTCAGCCCCATAGACAGCTGTAAGTGCTAGATTACCAATTTAAAAAGAAATCACCCTCTTCACGCCCCTGGGTGTAAACATTTATATTATAAGTAAAGAGAATCGAAAAGGCAAAGGAAAATATCAGTGCCAGATGCAAAATGAATCATCAAAGGTTGGTCAAAATTATGGTCAACATACATTTATTTGGCCCATGGCAAACTGATGAAAATGTTAGTAATGTGAAGCGGCGTAGCGGAATGGTTATGGCACTGCACTCAAGAAAAAAGCAGAAAAAAAATAAATATTACCTTATTATCCATTGATGAGCTGTACGTGAAAGCAACCATCGATAAAGTAAAGAAAATCCTCTCTGACACTGAACATCTCCTTATCAGTACGAAGTGGCAGACTTGTGTCTCACTCGAGTAGAACAGAGAGATACCGAAATTCCTTTGTGCTTCATTCAGACCGAGTAGTGCGAGACTCTCTGTCACGGCGAAATTTTAAAGAAAAATGTGTTGTACAAACTGGAAATCCTATGTGAAGCACAGTGCACATTATGTTTTATTGTGTGAGAGGGCACGAAGTCGAAGTGAGCCAATTTGCCGAGTGAGTAGTTGTTTTTTTTTTTGTTGTTGTTGTGAGGATGACTGCGAACTTTTATGTATGTCATGTTTTTGGACGTCTGGATGCGTGCGAAGAGTGTTTTTGTCTTTTGCTATGTCGTGATTCATGTTATTACTATTACGTGTGTACTGCAACCAAGACAATTTTCCATGTTATGGATAATAAAGTTATTCTTATCTTATCTTATAAAATTTATTTATATTTTCCACATTCTACTAGTCTATATATAATGGACACCCGGCTACTGGCAGTGAAAGGTACTGTCAGAAAGTCAGTGTTCAGCGCTTATAAAAGGCAGCGGTACTGTATATTCCCTAAGGAGTTGAGAAAGTCTGCGTGATCAGGTCTGCTGGGGTGATAATTATGTGAACAGGCATTAGCCTGGACACGATACTTCTTAACTGCAGTATTACTTTTATTTAAATATAGAAAACATTTAAGTAAATACAGACTTTGGAGGAAAGAATCGGAGTTTGCAACAAGCAGATGAGAAATCTGAGTTTGTAAGATTCGAGGCCTCAGAGTTCCACTATACTCCAAGACTGGAGGCCGTAAAATTCCACAGTATTCTACCGACAACTTGAATTGTGGTCAGTCAAATTTAGGCTTAAGTTGCTCTTTGACTAAATCAGGTTATTGATATCATATGAAAGCGTGTACCTTCATTAAATGGAGAAATATGACCTAGCATTTGTAGTTGTTTGAAAAGGCAGAGGATTACCTCCATATAATGGAAGAAAAATACTGCGAAAACTTCGTTGAAGAACACTATTTTACTGTAAGAATCTCAGATTTATTCACAATAACCTACTAAGCATCTGGCCCATAAAAGTCAATGCTTTAGGTATAGAAATGATTTCATCCTCAATTTCCGCAACAAAACAAACGTTTAATACTGGATGACCCTATTCACTTGCACAGACTGATATCTCAGGTCTCAGTTTAGCGACATAAGTCTTATTTTGACTGGCTGCTAAATACATGAATTGCACCTGGTCTTTTTTTTTTCCTCATGGATAGCGGATCACGTGCATTACTGTGAAATATGAGCCGAAGTGATACAAAAGGCCGAAAAAAAAAAACCAAAGTGGGAGGCTGGAGGGGCTGTGGGAGATCCTTGGGAAAGATTCTAATTTTCGTGGAAAACGAATACGTGCTGAAAGCGTAAAATTACAGATGGCCAAATCAAGAAGTGTGTGTGTGGNGGGGGGGGGGGGGGAGGAAAGAAAGTGGAGACTATAGGCAGTAATTTGAGATAATTGTTAGATAGCAGTAGGCCTACTCTTTACAGGTTAATGAAAATTAACCTGAGTGTGGGTGATTAAACAAAGTGGTCAAGTAACAGCAGGTGTTGATTTTCAAGCAGTGCACAATTATGACTAAGCAGAATGGGAGTATTGGGAGGAAAGAGACGTGTGTATGTATATCTCCCCCACCCCCACCCCCCACGTCCCCATCCACTCTCCCCCATCTCCCCAAAATGATAGGATTGGCGAAAATCATTTGCCCTGATCTCCTGTTGGGTATAAAATGGGTACCTGGCTTTAGGCAATGACAGATATATATTTATTCAAAAGACAACTGAAGACTCACTTTTTTACCCAGTATTTTTCCCAGGTCTTGACAGTACAGTTGGTGAGGGTATATTATTGTGTGAGAGTGTGCGCTATGATAGTTTCTCATAGCTTCCAGTATACATACGTGGTTGAACGGTTGCGATAGTTCTGAATTTTGTTCTTGCCACAAACTCATACATCCATCTAATGTACAGACAAAGTAATTGACAACAGCATCAAGGACTGAGATTGACATTCTATTTTTGCTTTGTGTAATACAGTTTCCTCTCTCTTGTGAAAAAAATCACTCAAATGAAATAGGCGAATTGCCTTTGACTTTGACATAAATATAATTAAAAAAAAATAAAAGCTGATGACCAGAACACGTGTAACCATGGGTATAAGATATCAAACTTTCCACTTCATTCTTTAATCATTAGAAAAATGAGAGGTATTGACGATTCAGCTGGTTACACATTATGTGGAAACATGGGCGGATTTAGGCATGGGTACAATGGAGCTTGGGCACATATGCAGGATCCCGCATGTGTGTAGGGGGCCCCACACTTGAGGATGACACGAGTTTTCATGGAGAGAAACAGAAAGGAGAAAAGAAAGATCGAGAAAAGAAAAGAAGAGTTAGAGAGAGAGAGAGAGAGAGAGAGAGAGAGAGAGAGAGAGAGAGAGAGAGAGAGAGAGNAGAGAGAGAGAGAGAGAGAGAGAGGGGAGAGCGGGAAGGAACCAGATAAATATATTCTTATTTTTCAATCTCAAAACCTTCCTTAAAACAAGGTGCTGTATGTTTAACCATATTAAAAGAACTCAGACCAACATAACAACATAATAGCAATGAAGGCGGCTGGTTTATTTTATCACAAACATTTGATCTTATTCATCATAAAATGATTAAGGACGAAACTTTTCAGTGAACACTTCCTCTTCATTTAATGAGTAGCAGTTTTTGCATTTAATCACTGCAACTGATTATACCCTTGTTGCAATATCACTAAGATCTGGTGAGGGGTGATTCCAAGTAACGGGCCTAACAATTTTCAGATTTAAGACTAAAGTAAATATTATAGACAGGAACAACTTTCATGAATCTAACTCTTTAGTTATAATATGTGACTTTTGCAATACAA
Organism: Ellobium chinense; assembly: GCA_033807755.1. Taxonomy (NCBI): domain Eukaryota; kingdom Metazoa; phylum Mollusca; class Gastropoda; order Ellobiida; family Ellobiidae; genus Ellobium; species Ellobium chinense. Next base: position 179,277 of record JAWQUT010000342.1, read on the forward strand.
ATATTAGTGTCACAAGAATACGGATTTAGAATAAAATTAGACACTGAGTCTAACATGGTAAGAACATCAAATCCAGAGCTGAAGAAGATTCTCTTATATGATTTACCAATAGAGTAAGTTTTATAGATGAAACTGACTTATATATGTAATACTCTATAGCTTACATATCATTGGGTATGACCCGCCTGCCAATCAGCTGCCACATTTACCCGACCATGTCACAAGTGTATTATATATAGCGACGGCGACGGAGGATCCGTCGCTCCGTTTTGCAGATGAGAAGCTGTGGTATATCGCTTTCAAACCCTCCATCTTTTCACCAAACAGTTAATGATCCATCATTTTTCCCCTTTCTTATTCCCGAACTAAATTTACGAGAAGTCTTGTGCATAACTGTACACTGCAAAACCGGAAGGAAGCAGGTGAGAATGTCGGTCAAGTCTTCACTGCCATGTTTTACGACGATCAAAAATCAGTAGAGTCAAGAACAAAGCCTGTATTTCCTTGGAGATTTGTTGGAGCCATGTTGACTGAGGATGGGTTAGACCAGTCTTTTACTTACACGGGTGTGCATAACTGTGCACTGATCCGGATGGAAGCAGGTGAGAATGTCGGTCAAGTCTTCATTGCCATGTTTTACAACGATAAAAAATCAGTAGAGTCAAGAACAAAGCCTGTATTTCCTTGGAGATTTGTTGGAGTCATGTTGACTAAGGACGCAAAGCTCCTTGTTTACCCTGCAAATTTGCGTCGACTGTGGAGGAATGGAAACGGAGATATAAATATTACTATAGAGACAATATCTTGCTGGAAACCCCACCAACAAGTTTAATCAATTCATCAATAATTGTCTCGTTTGGATTACTGCAACTCTCTCCTGACTGGTGTCACATAGGATAAAATAAATAGATTACAGAGAGTCCAAAGTAATGCAGCACATTTGATTTTTAAGAAGCGTAAGCGAGTGCCCAGTGAGCCTCTCTTAAAATTACCTCTCTGGTTACCAGTTAGAGCCAGAAGTAAGTTTAAGATTGCCACTTTCTGTTATAAAACCATAGATGGTTGTTCACCTGCATACATATTTGACCTGGTGGCTGAATACAAGCCAACTAGATCATCACAATCTGAAAATGCTTGTTGTCGCCACGTACCAAAAGCAAACACGAAAAAATCTGGGAAAAAGGGTTTTTACGTCCACATGACCATTTGCCTGGGCAAAACTGCCTAAAAATGTTCGTAAAACAAATAATCTAGGTAATTTTAAGAAACTTCTCAAAACGCATTTGTCCAAGCAATATTTTGATTGACCGTGACAATCTGTGAAAACAAATCTTTCTTTCTTTTTTTTTTTTTAAATCACACAACTGTACTGTAGTATATATGTGTAGAGTATAGTATATTTGGGTCTGTAAGCTGAATATTATATAATTTTTATTTACTTCCTACTTACGCTCAGAGCTTGTATGTACTGGGATGGGCGCTATACAAATGCTATGTATTATTATTTACTATCAGAGATGGCGCATGCCTTGAGGAAGTTTCAATGGTAACAAAACAACACATAGTATCAGTGCACTCAGCTGTAAATTCGGTCCTCGTCTATAAGCAGAGAAAGTTACTGTGGCATGCTAATCATCGGCGCTTACAAAATGGCATCACGCCTGTGTATTTCTTGGTGACAGTTCAAATCTCTGCTTTTCTCTTTCTCTTTGTCTTTCCATAAGCATCTCTCTCTCTCTCTCTCTCGCAGCATTAGCACTCTCGCAGTGCTAACAGCCTAAAACCAATGTTAGAACCAATCTACTTTCTGTTTGTGAGCAGTCGGGAAATGGGTCAGGGTCACGGGTGAACATTAGGCTCAGACGTGAAAATTAGGACAATTCAGGCAGAGGGTATTTAAAAATTAAATTGCTGTGAAGTTAGCGTCCCTGTGGTGTAGTGGTAGCACGTTCAGACTTGCAAGCTGAGAGACCTGGTTTGATTTTCGGCAGAGGCAGAAAATTTTCTAGTGTTAGGTTTCTTTTCGGCCTTTCTTCTCACAATTCACAGTAATTTGATAAAATTCCTGGTGACACAATTCCCTAAAACAATATGTACTTCACTTACTCTTCCCTCACACAGTTCTCTCCTCTCCGCATCCATTCGCCATCACGTAAGTCTGAACACACTCTCTCCTTCTCTCTGTTCCTCCGTTTCACCTCTATTTCTCTTCATTCTTTTACTGTGATTCTCTCTCACACTCTACCTCCTTCTCTCACATTCATTTATTTCTCCTGAACTCCACTCCTTCCCCTTCCCCCCCGCCCCCCACCTGAG
>JAWQUT010000342.1:181597-214706 GCA_033807755.1 Ellobium chinense
CCACCTGAGAAGCAGACCGATCTAACCCACAAAATAAAATTTTAAAAACTGAGATTTTTTGCATGCGGGCTAGCGGAGACATCCTCCATCGATATTTTTTTTTTACAATGGAAGCTCTACGACAAATGGATATCTGAGAAGAAGACCGGTCTAACCCACAATAAAAATATTGAAAATTTTGAAGAACACAAAACTTTTAAATACGATTTTCTTAAAAGCGAATCTGGTGTGAGTTAGATCAGTCTGTATCTCACTTCTCAGGCCTCCACTGTACTTACTGCCAGCACATGTGATGTGGGTCAGGTCCTCCCTGATTGTGTTGAGACGGGCATAGTCCAAAGCAGTCAAGACACGAGAGCGGTCACCTGCAATGTTGTTCAGTTCGGTCTCATCTATCGTCTCGCCCAGTCGTCCTGGAAAGTCCAACAACAGTGTTTTGCAATCACGACATACATGTACATGAAAATGAAAGTACGATTTTTATTTACCTCGTAGGGAATTTGATTCAAAATGTAATACAATGTTATACATCTTATTCATAATCCATAATATAGAGACANACACCTGAGAAGCAGACCGATCTAACCCACAAAAAAATAAAAACCTGAAAATTTTTGCATGCGGGGTAGGGTGGACATCTTTCATCGATATTTTTTTTTACAATGGAAGCTCTAGTCTATGACAAAAGGATACCTGAGAAGTAGACCGGTCTAACCCACAATTATTGAAAATTCTGAGGAGCACAAAACTTTTAAACACGATTTTCTCGAAAGCGAATCTGGTGTGAGTTAGATCAGTCTGCCTCTCTGGTCTCCACTGTACTTACTGCCAGCACATGTGATGTGGGTCAGGTCCTCCCTGATTGTGTTGAGACGGGCATAGTCCAAAGCAGTCAAGACACGAGAGCGGTCACCTGCAATGTTGTTCAGTTCGGTCTCATCTATCGTCTCGCCCAGTCGTCCTGGAAAGTCCAACAACAGTGTTTTGCAATCACGACATACATGTACATGAAAATGAAAGTACGATTTTTATTTACCTCGTAGGGAATTTGATTCAAAATGTAATACAATGTTATACATCTTATTCATAATCCATAATATAGAGACATAGGACAATACTGATCATAGATGAAATACATAACATTACAAATGAAGTACATAACAGAGACATATTGCTAGTCGTCAGCGGTGGAGCGCCCTGGTCCTCCCACCTCCAAAGCCAGGTACTCATTTACACCTGAGTCGAATGTGAAAATGGAAGTTATGTGTCTCTCCCAAGGACACAGTAACGTAAACCGCCCAGTGTGCGAGACAAACACACAAACCTGATCGTCTTCAGTTTCTGAGTACGACTCACAAATCGCACAGTCACGTTGTCTCCCCTTACATGATGTAATTGTGAACAGCAAACCAAAGTCCTTCCAGGCATTCGTTACTGGCCACCGTTGGACGCTTTTAATGGCCATTTAGGTATGAAGATGTCAATAGTACCTGGCATCAGGGCATGGAATTTTACATTGCCGCTATAAAGTCAGAAAATTGGCCAAGGGGAGGGGGAAAAGTGATGGGATCTAATTTTAAAGACTTTGTAATGTGCAAATACTTTTATAGACTTAATTGGTAGGGTTTTGCCACTCAAATATAAAATGTGTGGTTGCTGGTAGGTGGGTAAGGTTACCCTGTTTATTGTGTTTTAAAAAAAGGCCTAAAATAGGCCTATTAGGTAGCCTGATTCACTGCCAGATTTCTTAAAATCTCTATGCTTTTGGGAGCACTTTTCTATGTGTCAAAATCTGGAGGAAGAAGTTAAAACGATATGTGTGGAAAGTCTTTTGGCATGGGAGCCCTTGATGAGTTGATGAGGGATGTAAAATCTTAAATTTCAACAGCAGAAAAAAACACCGGCATCTTCATACCCTAAATTACCCACACTCCCAATTTTACTATACAAAAGGTGGTGCATAAAAGTGTCTGTGAATGCTCTGAGGTCAGTACATAGTTAGACTTCATGTAGATGTGAAGCATGGGTTTTCCTCTTACCTACGAATATCTCCACTTAATCTATATTAATAAAACGCTTCATTCAAATTTGTGTCACAGATTTCTTGAGAACTACGTAACGTAAAAACATGCGGTTTTCACCTAAATTCGTAGAAAAATACACCAAAGGTAACTATACACATCAGTCTTCTTTATTTTTTTTACCCTTTTTTAAAAAAAGAATGTGTATAGCAACGAAATACAATCTCCGATAGATCTTTTCAATCCGCCCGATTCGCCAATCGTCCAACTTTTTTATGGAGTCTAATGCATTCGTCTATGATGCCTTTCGGTGCGCTAGGTATTCTTTCGCCGCTGGTGCGTTGCCTGCCTGCCCATTTGTAAAATGGGGTGTTTGTCTTGTTCTACAATAAACAGTCTCGGTAACTTAGGTAAGTATCCACATATGCTTCCGAAGGTAGTGAAAAGTGCTTCTTGTTTATATGGTAGAAGCACATTTGAGCAAACCCACTCAACCGTTGACATATACGTTTGAGCAAAAAGATTTACGAATGAGCAAATTTGCATTTATTGCTACGAATGAGCAAAACCAATTAAATTTGTCTCTCTGGTTGATCTTTAGAGGGGTTACGGTAACAATTTTATTCTGAACACTGTGAACATTGTCATAGTTCAAGTGCAAATGAAGGGCAGGGAGGGGGGAAATGAAGAAATGATTAACAATGCACATACCTACACCCACAGCAAACATAGTGACACCTCTCTGTCTGGCTTCCCTCGCTGCCTGCTCCGTTTTCTGATTTGAAGATTGAAAACAGAATTATAGCAGGATGAGCGATGGTCTTAGATCTACAACCTGTATTCTTTTCGTTATTCTTCTCTCTCTTTCTTTCTCTCTCTCTCTCTCTCTCTCTCTCTTTTTCTCTCTCTCCCTCCCACCCTAACGCTCCTTTCACTTTCCAGCGAATGCTGTGTGGCTATGACCACGAAGTCACGATTCTTTCTCTTCCATGACAAAGAAACAAACAAACAACCGACTAAGCAAGCAAGAAAACAATCAACCATGCAGTCCACAGCCAAGCAATCAAACAAGCTAGCAAGCAAGCAAACAACTTACCACCCACCCAACCACCCAACTAACCGACCAATCAACCAACCAACCAAGCAATCATCCACCCATCCACCCAACCAACCAACCAACCAACCAACCAACCAACCAACCAACCAACCAACCAACCCAACCAATAGAACTACGGGTCATCCATACCTTAGTCTCCTGACTCATGCCATCTGTAATGACAATGCCGATGTGGGCGGCGTGAGCTCGCGTCCTGGGCAGGAAGTTCTGAACCATGTAGTCGATACCTGCAAACAGAGGGAAGGACTTAATGAAACTGAGAAGAAAAAAAACAGCATGTATGACTTCTCTTGATCTTGATGAGGATGGATGGTGATGAAGATGGTATAAAAATAAAAGAAATGGTTATTGTGTTAGTTGTGACCTGGGGAACGTTTGTGGCTGCTGCGCGCTAATCACGATGAGGAGGTGTGTCCGCCTCTAGCAGTTTGTTAGAAATGTGACATCCTTTGCGAAGGCCGGAAGAAAATGCTCAGCAACACAGCGATAATCGTTCACCGTTTCAAATTTATTAGTGGAATTGTTTATCAACAACCTTGTGTTTGAGGAAGATGTGGCAAAAATCAATGGTGGTTAATGAATGAGGCAAAATATAGGTGTAGCAAACACCACTCGCAAGTCAATGCATTATTTTCTTGCTCTTCTGCATTAGTCGCAGCCATCTTGGCTTGCCCAGAGACTGACATGGTACTTTCTTCGCTTAGGACCATTCACAGAATATCAAAACCGCCCCTTTCGCGCAGCCGCAGGGGCCAATCTTTCGATCTCTTGTCTTTATACAGTACTTCTTTCTTCTTTGTTTCCTCATGTACTGTTTGATGTACTGTATTTAATTAGATTTAGTTTTGCCTCACTCTCATGCATTCTGCACTTTTCTTTGTAGTGAGTTTCTTTATTACTCAGTGATGAGAGCGTTGATGACGACGATGGTAATAACGACAATTATTTAATGACGATGACGATGATGATAAGTTAATGACAATTAACCGACGGATATGGTGATGGTAAAATGTGTTTATGATGGTGAAAATCATTTTTGTTCCCAAATGCCTGCTGGCGTGGTGCTTCAAGCGGGAATGATGGTGGAGGCAAAGGAGAAAGAAAATCACGCTGAGGAGGTGTGTGAGGAGGAGAAGATGATAAAAGAGTGTTGAGGAGGAAAGGAAGGAGGAGCTGTCCATGTACCTTCTCCAGTCTCAGTACGGGTTCCATGCATCCACTGCAAGCTGGTGATAGCATCAAGTGTGTTTTTCTTGTTTGAGTAGGCACTGGAATGATCAGACAGCAAAACAAAATCTCTTTATGACACGGTGCGAGAACAAAAGCAACAGCAACAACTAAAGGCAATGAAAATGCATAATATACATTATAATGAGCAGAAGTAATATCACTGTAGGTTAGGACCGTAACTATATATCTCCTCTGGTGAGTTATACACAAAGTATGAGAAGCCATGTTGGCCAGGTTCGATTATTTACAAGTTCAGAGCTTCGGGAACTGTCGATCAAACAAAGTTCAAACTTTTTCTCTTATGGCCAATTCGACCAGCGTGATGCTGATGTAAAGCGCTTAGTTAAAATCACTGTTGTGGTTGCGCTTTTATTTGTCTGGAAACAAAAAAAAACAGGATATGAATGAGCAAATGGCTGGTAAAAGCGTACTCAAATGGGATGGCCGATTCAGCGTAAACACGTTCTCCGAACATGACTGCAGCAACTCTCACAGCCGACGGGTTGATTTCGAACACCCTCATGAACTCTTTGATGAACTCCAGACCGATGGTGAAATTGTCCTTGCCGATACTTTGAGAGGAGTCGATGACGAAAGCGATGTCTACAGGATCATACTGACATGCTGTAGAATGAGAGCGATATATAGATCTTAAAGGTATAGAATATATCAAATGTAAAATGTACGAGAACTTTATGAATGCACGTGAATATAACAATGCATTGTGAACATGTGTGAAGTTGGTAGTTGTAGTGCTTAAAAGGTCCATGTGCTGTCCCGTTGCATACTGTAATTTGCCCATGTACCACGTCTGTGGTTTGGGCTTATTCATAATAAACTTGATGAATTTATTACTGTACTGTAGTTACTGTTTTGTTCAACTCGACCAGCAAACAGCAAGTGTCGCATTAAATAAGGATGATGTCAAAAGCAAAACTGATGACGTATATACAGACATTAGTTCTCTAATGAACCGCCATTAAGAGCCGGCCAATTGGTTCCATACCAACACTTCATATCTTCTTAATGAACAAATCTGACCACAGGAAGCTTGTGTTATAGAGACAATGCTTTGAAACTTAAAAGACCTGGAGTCTGAGAGAGTCGAGGCCAGCAGCTACACATATATAATTATTAGAAACTTCAAAAAGGGATAGTAAGAGATCAAGTGGCAGCGTCAGGATATAATTTATTCTGATGCTTTGATTAACTATTCGCTTCATCTCCAGGCTGGTAGATGATAGATGGACTGACGGAAGAGCACACTTTTACAGAATCAACCCCCCCCCCCCNCACACACACACAACCACACCAAAAAGAAAAATTAAACCCAACTGTTCAGTAAGTTTACTCACTAGCTGAATAACTGATTGAATTCTTGATATTATGGCTGTCAATTCATAAATAAATAAATAAATAAAAGAGTGTCTCGAAAATGACAAAATGACTGACGGACGGAGTGTCAAACTGATTGATTTATTCTTTCATATTTACTTTCTTATTTATCTTTAGACTGGATCAATGGCTTATCTTTCCACTGAGAACCATCTTGATTGATTGTCTGATTGACTGTAACTGGCTGATTGATTGACTGACTGTGACTTCATCCTCTGGCTGCTTGACCCCTTGCCTACTGACTTACTCACAAAACGCTGACTGATTGCCAATCGCGTATCCACATTTTTGTTTGTTTGTTGAAATAAGTCCCTTCCCTCTCGTGGTCGCTTGTGACTCCCAAACTTTCCCGTGTAACCCTCCCCCCCTTCCCACCCACACTATTACTTCAAACAATAACATAAGCTTGAATCTAGATCTAGATTATGTCAGTTTGACTGCTTCTTCACTAACTAAATGTAACAAAGACACATGATTATATTAAGAGGAAAATGTAAAGCTGGAAGACAAATGAAATGCACTGAACTCAATGTATCGCTACGTTTTGTTTGGTCCGTGTATTTTGGAAATCAGTTTTTAATTTCTTTATATTCTGAACCAAATTTTACTTGGCATTGCACGCGTTGCACTCACACATGCCTCTATTCTTACCTTTTCTATTCCTCTTTACCCCGAATCCTGAGATGTCCTCTTTGCAATTTTCCTTATCTCTGACCCAAAACATTACAAACAACAACAACGACAACAACAACAGCAAAACTTACCTGGATGAGGTTGCACTGAAAAACACAAAAGCAACATATTAAGATCTTTTAATATCAGTATCATTTTTCTATCTTGGCGTATTTAGTAGTTATTTAAAAGAGAAATAAAAAAGACTCCGAGGATTGCAAATGTAGTAAAGAAGTAATGAAAGTTTAAAAAGTTCAGAGGTAGATAGAAGATTTACATTTACAGGGTGCTTAAAGCAGGTCGTCAGCGTCGAGTGAAGTTAAGACACTGTTTGGTCCAGAGTTACAGTAGACATTAGAAAAACTGTGTAGAAAAGTGCATGAAGTAATAGACTCACTAAAATTACACCCTCTGTTTCCTCACTGGTTCCCTCTCTCTCTCTTTCTCTCTCTCTCTCTCTCTCCCCCCCNCTCTCTCTCTCTCTCTCTCTCTCTCTCTCTCTCTCTCTCTCTCTCTCTCTCTCTCTCTCTCTCTCTCGTCATCATTATTATACCATCGTCACCACCATCACCGCTAAAAATCACAACTTTATTAGCCTGGTCCCTCACCTCCACAAGTCTCAAAAGCCAGTCTCTCCTGGATGTCGTCCAACATATCGTACATGCCCACCACAAACACGTGTCTGGGGAGTTGAGAAAGTGCAAGACTGTTTAAGCCGAAAGAGAATTTGGCAAACAATTATAATTTAAACTAAAGTTTATAAAATGCATATGCTGTTTAGTCCTTGTTATACATACTTCTTGCCAGACAGAATATTAGTCCAGTAGATGCCGTACATATATATGCTTATTGTAGTCCCCAGATCTTTTCTATACCAGTTAGTTCCCTCTTTCTTGAACGGGACTGTGATGACTAAATTTCTATATAAAATTCATGCGAATAAACTTAAATTTAAATCTCTAACTGAAGAGTGATGCGACTTTCCCGTTCCAAAAGTTCAACCATATTCAAGCAAACAATGTTCAAGTTTTTGGTCTTGCACTTTTCCCATAAGTTCCGGTGCTGGGAGCAGCTCATAGGCGTTCAAGAGCCGCATCATGGGGAGAAATCATTACAAATTATTGTCACTTCCTTTAAATTTATTCTTTTGAATTACTGTTGCTTTCTGTGATTTTTTTAACGTTTATACCGTGGTCCAGTCACTCACCAAACACCCAAAAGGCACAACTACAAATAACATGTCTTTTGTGAATTTTTTTGACTGTTTTCTAAAGCTCCTTCGCGCCATTTTTGATGTCACAAATTTGAGCTTATATTTTTTTTAAATATAGATATTCCAGCGTACTTATACATTAAATATTGCATTGTAAGCAGTAGAGTACTATAATTATTAGTGCTAATGGCGTTGTCTTTATAACGAAATAATTATAGCACGTGACTTTACAATAATGATTGATAGTGACGTAAAAAGACATGAAGTCAAAAAAGGACCCGGACAAAGGCCTACTTGTTGTGTAGTTCTCATAGTTTCAGGGAAAACTATACGTTTAATCGTTGTGACATATTCCTCTGAAACTTTAAAGAAGTAGTTTTGAGACACCTGGTGAACTGTTTGTATCACCTCAGAAAGAACATGAGCCAGTGAGATACAAGGTAGAAACCGCACATGGGAGTTTCTAGGATAAGGTTGGATTTTCTTGCTTAAGTTGTTTCTACTATAAAACATAATTATTCTCTTAAAGGTTAACATATCAAACCAACTCTTTGATTTCTCTTAGGTACAAAGCCCTGTGACGATAATCAAGGGACGTCACTACTATCTCCTAGCACTTACTTCCCATCACTAGCGATGTTGTGTAACTCTTGCATGCTGACTTCATGCCCCACACCAATGGCAAACACCTCAAGTCCAGCCTCTTGCGCCCTCGCTGCCTCTGCTTTCGTCACGTCCTGTCTTTGAGAGTTACCGTCCGTAAGAACAATGATGACCTTTCTCACACCTGGGCGTGCATCAGGCAGTTGGTTGTCCAGCATGTACCTGCACCACAAAAATCGTGTGTCGGATTTGATAAAATTGTCAAAACAATGAGCAAAACATATTCTGTTAAATGAAAGATAATGTTTCTATTATTCGAGAGCCTGCGCGTTAACGATGGAGCATCTTACGATCGTAAGAATTACATTTGTATATCGATGCTGAATACACCCTTAAAAATAGCGTTCAACACGCTGATTTAATACAATTCTAACAATCACAGGTGTATCGTAAATGTAATCTATGAATCTGAAATTACTGATATATTGTCGTATTTATCCAGTATAATAATTTAACCAATCCTAAATGTTTAATAAAATGTTCAAACCTCATACTCAAATATTTCACCTACAAGCCATTTACAAGCATTGACAATACGACTTTGTCACAGTTTGCTAGGTTTCCTCAACGATAACCTGAAAACCCACACACTGTCTCTCAAGTTCAGCATTTCCATATATGCACAATGTACTGCATCTAAGGCTGTGTCACTAAAGAAATTATTTTTTAAAAAGCGGCAGGGTAATATGAGGGAAAACTAGATTACCCTCTGTGCTGAGGGTTATTTTTTTTCCTTTTCCGCAAGAGCGGCAAGACCCTTTCCGTGAACGGCTTCCCCGGCTTTTCTCAGGGTTGCCAACTTATCTCTCTCAAAGCTAAACTTCGTATTTTTGGCTCTTTTTTAAAAACCTTTGACTCTTATTTGGTTCGGAACCTGGCTCGGTCGAAACTGACTGATTCTCTATGCAATAAGTATTTATACTTTTCTGAAACTGTATGGTATTCCAAGTGACAGGGCTTCTTAACTGGGACAATGAACACCTACTGAAGAATGATCCTGATACTGTGTCCATGTAATAGTCGTTCCTCTTGCTCTAATGTATGCAAATAGGTTGGTGACAATTATAATATCCGAGTATATCCAATACCATCACAGTTCGTAGTAAATGTCTTCTCTTTAGCGAAATATTAACCACGGTTAGACACCCTCGTTACACCTTGACTATCGATGACAAGAAATACCATCGGTCATGCCGAAACTCTCATTATTCGTTTGACTGAGAATGTTATCCAATTTCAGCTTTCTCCTGAAACGTCTACCCATGACATCACTTAGATCTAGATCGTGTCGAAAACTCACTGGGATAAGTCCAACCAAACAGAAATCTCATTAATGATTAATCCTCTCTACAACTATCTAGGCAGTTTAAATAGCTGCTGCCTACTGAATACACTTTTCTAAGAATGCCAAATCTTAATACGCGTGGTTTTGTTAACTCTTTGAGGAGATCAGCTAGTCGTTATTTTGAAAAGAGAACGAAATTTAGTCACTGAAATATTCCTAGCGATTGTTCAAAAATATCATTTTCCTCCTCACCCGTCAATGACAGGTTGCGGAAACCTAATTGGTAAAAAAAAAATTTGGACTACCAGAATCAATAACAGAAGAATATAATTTTTTTTGTTGTGAAGAAATAATTGTGTAACATGAAACCAAACCCCAATAGTGCTAATAGGGGTGAAATTCAGTCCTGAATTATTAAAACATAATTGTTGCAGGAAATGTTACCCATGGTTCAGCTAATTTCATCTGTGTGGGCCTGAGGTCTGCAAAAGGAGGCCAAATTTTTAACCCCTTTTCATCTAAATTAAAATAGTAAAAAATCTAAATGGAGGACCCCCACCGCCAACAGTATATAATTTGAGCACACTGTTGGCACCAGACCTGCGAACTAGCCTTGGCCATCTCGAAATGTTCCTGTGGTTCGTGGAAAACATTTTATCAAATGGCTCAAAGAGGCTTTTACAATTTGGCTTCTGTAACCTCTAATCGAGAGTCAAGAGGAATTTGTTAGCCAGGTGCATAGTCCTTTTTACCAACATTTCCCAAATTATTAATGTTCTTCATAAGATCCCTCATTTTTGTCCCCCATGCGCTCAACCCTTTCCTCCCACTCTCTATGATACTTAATTCACTGATTGCGGCCCAACACCTACCGTATCGCCGCCCCTGTCTCGGTTGCCTGACCAGCCCTGTAGGGCAGGGAGTCGATGGCCTCATTCAGATCTTTTTTGTTGTCGTAGTCGCCAAAGTTGATGGCATCCTCCTCATAGACCCGGTCACCATAGGTCACCACGGAGACACGAACCTGGTCAGGTGGAAATAGAGCAGACAAACTGTTGTTGTTGTTTTTTGTTGTTGTTGCTCTTGTTTTTGTTGTTGTTGTTCCGGGATGTTGCGGTGGTGACTGTTACAGGTGATACCTTGATGGTGGTTGTGGGTGTGAGATACCAAATTATGATTCGGCTCGATGGAAGACAAGACAATTAATGGTAGTATTGGTGGCGGGGTTGTAAGTCGATGGTTGTGATGGTGAAAAATATGGTTTAATTATGGTCGTCGTTGCAGGGAAAGTGGAAATTTATTGTTATCGATGGCAGCCTTCAGTGTCTCTCTATCTGTCTGCTTGCCAGTCCACTTGTCTGTCTGCTTGTCTGCATGCCTGTCTGTCTGCTTTCCTGCCAATTTGCCTGTGTCTGTGTATCTGTGTCACGAGTCAGATAGTCGGTATCTATAAACAAGTTGTTATTAAGCGGAATGTTGTCTATTTGTTGTGAACAGTCAGCAGCATGAACACTGCTAAATATCGGGAGAGTGAGTNTGCCTGCCTATCTGTCTGTCTGTTTGTGAGGCTGGCTGGCTGTTTGTCTGTCTGTCTGTGTCTGTCTGCTTGTCTGCCTGTCTGCCTGTCTGTCTGTCTGCCTGCCTGCCTGCCTGCCTGCCTGTCTGTCTTTGCTCTCACATCCTTCATATTATACACCTACATACCTGATCTGGAGCAATGTTGAACATGTCCACAAAATTCTGGACGAACCAGAGTCCGAGGGTGAAATTCTGAGGCCAAATACTGGCACTGGCGTCCACCACGAAGGAGATTTCCAGTGGCAAGCCTTCGCAATCTAAAAATTCAGACATACAATAACAACATGGTACGCTTGGGTGAAATACTCCAAAAGCAGGGCCGTGGCGAGAATGATAATTTTGTAATCAAGTATTTTTTGTTAAGAGTGAACCAGCAGTGGCTTTTAAAAAGTTTTAAAAAAAAAGATATTTGGCTTCAAATGAGCCGAATCTGGCAACCCTGGTAGGGCTAGACTACCAACTTCTCGTCGCCGTTACAGAAAAAAAAGGGGGAAAATCGTGCACGAAGAGAATGTTGCTTGAAAAAACAACCAACAACAAGGTACCGTGAGAACAGCGGGTAAACAAGTTCTTCTCTCAGATTATTGGCTCCTTTTTTTTTATTCCAGTTTCTCTTTTTACATTGCTTTAGGATATAAGAGATGCGAATCTCTGAGACGGTGTAAAGGCTCTCAGATTATCGGTGAAGAAAACCAGCTGAATTTAACAAAATCGTATTGCCAGTGCTTGTCAATGGCTCAGAGGTGAAATAGGACGGAGGCGATGTTTGAATTTGCTAGAAGATTAATTCAATTGTTTAAGACAAATAGATTATATATTCGCAATCTCAGATTCACTGATTACATGAACGTTAAGCCCCGTAAAGGCGAATGCTACAGCACACAGATAAAGTAGAAAGGACAAAAGTCATCCGGAGAAAAACATATTAGATGGCTAAATCAGCGATGAAAACATTAAAGGAATACGGACACCTAGAGAAAAGATAATCCTTACGTCTCATGGCGCAGTTCACAAATCTTCCTAAAATAAACTGATCATACAGAATAAGCATAAAGTTCCTAGGCCGCCAACCGCTTGCCGATAGCCGTCACCTTCGCGCGTAAGACCGAAAATTGCTGGTCATGTTCTGTTATCCTCATAACTAAGTTGCTAGTAGTAGTAGTAAAATGAATGCTGATAGTATTTGTGTAGTGACTTCTTACTAATGCCAATGGCTAATGACTTTAGGCTTGCTACAGGTGACCTAAGAACGTTGTGCTAAGGCAGGCTTGACAGAAATCCAATAACTATCTTCCTCCAAATTTTTAACTTAAAGTTACTGTGTGCGAGACTATTCTCGCAAATAGTTTATGGAATGTGATAAGATAAGATAAGATAAGATAAAGATAAAGATAAGATAAGATAAGATAAGATAAGATAAGATGATGTTTCACTGTCCAGAGGCATATTTGATTCCCTTTGCATGACAATTTCACAGTATTTCTTAACAATATTACATACGTGCATTAAGGGGAAAAAAATATACTGAATTACAAAGGTGCACCACGCTCGCTACAAGCACACACTCATTCAAACATAAAGCCACAATATTCTTTGACAGGGGAAGATGGAGGTCTGAACTGACAATGCCATCATACTTAGTGTTATTTAAAGCAACAAAAATGGTGATGAAGACGATGATCATGACGAAGGCAGAAGTCTGATGGAAGATGGTACAAATTAATGATCGTCTATACGATATGATCGTCTATATGACATAAAGTCTATTGTTGTTCATAGATTGTGAGTGAGTGAGTGAGTGAGTGAGTGAGTGAGTGAGTGAGTGAGTGAGTGAGTGAGTGAGTGAGTGAGTGAGTGAGTGAGTGGCTCACCATCAGGACAAGGCTGAGCTTGACGTTTCACAACATTTCCCTCCGTGGCCACCTGGTAGGAAAGTGAAATAAACTTTTCAGTGGACAAGCCGAGGCTACAAGTTTCAATACGGTGCACACACATACAACATTTCGACTACCATTGAGATCTGTGATTCTAAGTCAAAAGTAGTCAATCTCACAGTCTCATTGGTTAAATTACTAGGGTAGGATGTGCTACTTGGCCGGACACTAGGCCGACGGACATTTGGCCGACGGACAATTGGCCGACGGACTCTTGGCCGAACGGACAGTTGGCCGAACGGACATTCGGCCGAAGGACAGTTGGCCGAAGATTTGTTTTGTTTTGTTTTTGTTGTTGTTTTTCTTTNGGAGGAGGGGGGGTTTGTTTCTTTTGACCAATGTTTATTACAGCAAAATTCTTTATTGCAGTACGTGTCAACAAATAAATGAATTTAGTGAGAACTTACATTCGCACATTATCTGAGAGAGAGAAGAAACTGCCGAAATGAATATAACAATATGTAGTAATGAATTTCGGCCACGTGTCCGTTCGGCCAAATGTCTGTCGGCCAAGTGTCCGTTCGGCCAAGTGTCCGTCGGTCAAATGTCACTCGGCCAAATGTCCGTCGGCCAAGTGTCCGGGAACCGATATGCTAGTATTTTCAATCATACTCTCATAATCAACACCTGACTAGTGACTTATGTCACTTATGAATACAAGTTTAAGTTTAACAAGTTTAATGAACAGCTTATGGTACATTTGTAGTACAAAAAAGCATTAAACAAGAGGACACACACTCGATGATTAATGACAAGTCTAAACATAAATGGCACAAAAGCTAACCGGGTTACACTGAAAATGAGCACACAACTTCATAACTTAATCAACAAATAGCGCTAAGATCTAGATCTAGAATAGTATCCAAAAATAGGACTAAACAAAACATTTCATGATATCCAAAAACAAACATAATCTATTTAGTTCCAGGACATTTTCTGATTGCATCAGTCTCTTATACTTTTAACATATTAGGTCTAATAAAATATTTCTCGTCTATATATTTCTTTCTTTCAAAACCTAAAAGTAGATCTCGGACACAGTGACACAAGCAGAAAACAATGGCTGAGAAGTGAGCAACCGTTGCCAAACATTTTTTGTCCTCGACGATGAAATATCAGAACTTCTACGTTAGACCTTGATGGAATGGACGATTACGTAAATGCGTACGATTCGGGATTACCGTGACCTGAATTCAAAGTTCGAGAATTAGATTGTTGGTTTCACGACGAATCTGGGGCATTCTTCGGGTCTGACGATCACTGTGAAACTGTTTCCCAACTCTATAGTCAAGCAGTAGGCTATAATAATTATGTTAGCTCTACATCGTTTCACTTCACCCAGTGATAGCATTTAAATTAATTGTGTGTTGAGAAGAGATCTCAGAAAGTTATAGAACGTGAAATTTGGTGAAAATATTGAGCTGGTCTAGGTTTTAACAAAAAATGATCAACTTTTGGTAAACCTAAATGTTAAAGCAAAAATTGTGACAAAGGGTTATCTAAAGATGCAGGTAAACTCACCTTACTTACCCCTCTCGTGATGCCTTTAAAAGGTTTCAAAATAGACGACTTCAGAATGCAATCATGCGGTCGTAACACTGCCAGCCAAAATGTAATGTAGCAAAACTTTGCAACAACAGGGTTTAATGCCGTAAAATAATGCACTGAAAATTCTGTTTATCCATATGAAAGCGCTGTACGCAATTCGTGTGTACTTTCTACACACTATGGATTGTTGTGATGTGACGTATATATCTTTACTGTAAAACAGCATCTTAATGGATCTGACAAGGCAGAAGCATATCAATAAATAATAATAAAGTCTGAAGAGATTTTTTTTCTCAGTTCTTGTGCAGTAGTGCTAGAAAATACTGCTTTCATTAGCCCAAAATGAGATATAAACCATATAAAATTTGAGCCACATATGTCTGTTTTCAACATTTTAAAAAACTATATTTCCGCAAATTTTGAAACTTACTAGTCTACTATCCTAGACATTGTTTCATTTCTAATTTTAGACATGTGCTTTTCCCATTGTATGGTAGAATTTTTTATTTTACTAAATGTCATTGATGTAACGAATGCCGTAATTTGAGTTCAATGCTAATGTAATAGGAACATCACTGAGGAAAAGAATATTACATTTAGCATTATTCGACTTCATAAGTAATTCTCTATTTTTTTTTGCTTTTGTTGAAATTCTAGGTCAGCTGCCTGAGCAATGTTAAATACAGTATTTGAAATGAGGCTGTGCTCGACATTGCAACACCAGGGCCTTATTCAGATTTTTATTGTTAGTTGAAAGAAACTGGATTAAACCAACAGGAGGTGTGATTTAGGAGAATTTAATTGTTGTAAATGGTCGCATTAGGCTTAGAATCGTCATCATGCCCTTGTATGCTTGCGTTCTCTGTATATATTTGTTTATATGAAGGACCTGGGTAGATCGTAACAGTCGTAAACAAATCTTTTATGTTGAATTGCTACGTGCTTTTCTTCTATTGAAGTGTTCTTTTAAATCACTGATTCATTTTATTCACTGGTAGCCGGAATATTATCTTTCTGTATTTCAATCGTTAGGGCTCTCATTGTGCAAGAATTCGAAATATGGTCATTGATGGAAAAGTAATGGAAATCAAATAAAAAACTTAGTTTTGTTTACAACTACATCACATGATTGAAATTTGTTGTATTAATGCGCCATATCATGAGGTTTGCTGTTGCAAAGTTTAAGACATGTTTGTGTTTATTATTGTCAAAGTTTTTTTTTTTTTAGAAAAGGGAGGATTCACTTTTTTTTTCACCCTGTACTGAAAATTATTATTATTATTCAATTTTGTCGTTCCTTCTTTTGTAACATCAGTACCATGTCTTGTCGCTCTCCACCACCGATTCACGATCTGGTTTATTG
The DNA here is from genome assembly GCA_033807755.1 of Ellobium chinense. Classification (NCBI taxonomy): domain Eukaryota; kingdom Metazoa; phylum Mollusca; class Gastropoda; order Ellobiida; family Ellobiidae; genus Ellobium; species Ellobium chinense. Next base: position 197,617 of record JAWQUT010000342.1, read on the forward strand.
TAGTTCGGATTAGTGTTTACCCTCATTTTTTTTTCGACACTTTGATAACTTACCAGGCAGATGGACACAAGAACTGCAAAAATAATCATCTTCGGTAGTTGTACTCTGTGGAGTTTGGTCCCGTGTGCAGATTTAGCAGCTCTGCTGTTTCGAAGCTGTGAAGTGCCAAATGTGGTCTTCTTGAACACTGGCAGGCATGTAGGAAAATTGGATGGAGTCCTTCATGTTATATAGATGAGAAATGAGACAAAAGGGCATCTATTTGGGGGCCTCCTACCGAGTCAACATCGCACACAAAAAAATTGTGAATGATGGGGTCACTTTGTGAGTGGTAAATTGAACGGAATGGCTGTTCAAATGCGGGTCTGTTAAACAATTATGTCTAATCAAAGTATCGCCATCGCGAGATCGTTGTACAGCTGTGTCACATAGTACTTACCCCTTTGTATTGTGGCCAGAAAATTGGTCTGTTACTTGTGATAATGGGCAGTCACAACACTATCGCCCACGACAGAACCATTTAATTATGAGAGAACGTAAAGCACAAATGAACTAAGTCCTCATTTGAATTGGAGCGAAACTAGACTCTACATAATTCTGGATCTTCAATATTATTTGAGAGTCTGAGCATTTACGATGGGATCTCTTACCATCGTGTTTACATCTGATGTTTTAGAACAAAAGAAACGCGAGTGGCGCTCTGACACAGTGCAGAGTGATGACTATATTAATGATTTGGCTCTGAATGTACCCTTAGTGGCGTTCAACATGCAGAGTTAGTGAAATTCTTACGATGGAATCTCTTGCCTTCGTAAGAATTTCACTAACTCTGCATGTTGAACGCCACTAAGGGTACATTCAGCGCCAAATCATTAATATAATTTCTTGTAAAGTTATTTCAATGTTCGATGACGGACATAGATCAACTATGTTTTGGGATCTCAATTTGCATTTGACATTTCCGCTGTTTCGCAGTGTAGGCCAACACCGGGTTCTGTGATTATGTTAAAACCAAGACGATAATTTCAGAAGTAATTAGATGGAACAGGACACAGCGTGGGCACTGCTAATTTGCGCTTTAATAGCAGAAATTTGTGATTATGGTTTCACTGGAACATTCGTTTGTATTTCTACTTCAGAACATAATATAGATTTGACCATAGTTGCTTCTTTAGCTTGATCTAAATACACGTACTGTAAGCCCTACTTTAGCAAATCGGTTGGGAGTAAATAATTCTCTGAAGGTCACCAATTCAGACCACGTTAAACTTTTCGTTCACACAATTTTTTTTTTTAAAAATTGGAGAGCTGAGCTCTTTATAGCAATGGTCATTCCAGTCTTGGCCTGCTGCACACATCAGATCATTTTGTGTTATGTCATCGGTTGGTTGAAGCATTAACAAACTGAAGTGATGAGATCCTGCTCTCTTTTTTTTGTTTTTCTTAAGAACTGCACCTTGTTCGGCCTGTGTGGGATTGCGTCTGGAGTTCACTGGCACGTGGAGAGGTCACTCAGTCCCGTCTGCTTTCCCTATCTTACCGCGGTCTTTAAAGTCTTATATATGATATGGGATTCTACTGAGCAAGTTACGCCTTTAGAAAGTATTGTGTCCCCTTAGTGTGGTTGGTATCACTTAACCACAGTGCTTTCCAGCGATAAAATTTGAAGTAAAATTAGACCAATCGATGGCTTTGGCATGGCTTCAAGAAGTGGAATTTAAAATGAAAAGAAGTTCTGGAAATAAATGATAATACATGTATCAATTATACTATAAACTTGCTGTGCGGGCCACCACCTTCAGGTTTCAGACCGGCAAGTAATACGGCTAACATCTATCGATCTACCAACCAAGGAATACAGTAATTCACTCGTTCACTGGAATGGGATAGAGCGACCATCGTCTCCCAGACAGCGAGGATCCAAATCTGTGGTCATAACAGTGCAAGCTTTGCGAGGTGACCGCATTTGAAGGGTTTCATAACAAAACACGTTATATTCCACATGGGAGGGTGGTAAATGAGACCAGATTTAATGCATTTTTATGTTTCTACGAAAGGCGAAAATTCCCTGTGAAATTTTGAAGGCTAAAGCCTTCTATGAAGGGGAAATTTGCATGTATTATAAATAAGCCAACAGCTATACAAGTTGAGCAAAATAAACTAAAACTTCAAGTTGGTGGTGATAACTCGTTTTGCCATGAGGCCTTTCACAATATCGCAGGCATGCAATTATGCGACCATGCAATTAAATGTGGTGGCATATGCCGTATTCACTTGATTGCGAGGTCGACGGTTCAATTCCCAGGCTAGGCCAGGTCATGTAGTGTGATTCTGGACATAATAGATGGAATAATAATGATGGAATAAATGGTCAAGCCCCTTGGATAATGTCAATGAACCAGGAAGGTCAGTTGGTGCATTGGCGGCTCTACAACACTAACGAATATTATGAAATATTCGCAGCACGTGAACCCCTCCCTCCCCCGAAAAAAACAAGACTGTGGTGTAAATAATATAATCTGGAGAAAAGGCAAGTCGACAAACTCAGTTTGCGCTAGGGGTCACTCATTTCGCTTTCCGTTAGCCTGATGTCGATCTTGTATACACATGTATTATACAAGACTAACACCCCATTTTACAAATGGGCAGGCAGGCAACGCACCAGCGGCGAAAGAATACCTAGCGCACTGAAAGGCATCTAGACGAATGCATTAGACTCCGTGAAAAAGTTGGACGATTGGCGAACCGGGCGGATTGAAAAGATCTATCGGAGATTGTATTTCGTTGCTATACCCATTCTTTAATTTTTAAAAGGGTAAAAAAAAAAATAAAGAGGACTGATGTGTATAGTTACTTTTTGTGTATTTTGCTACGAATTTAGGTGAAAACCGCATGTTTTTACGTTACGTAGTTCTCAAGAAATCTGTGACACAAATTTGGCTGAAGCGTTTTATTAATATAGATGCACACAGAAGTTGAAAGCTGTTGTTTTGTTTTTCTTCACCAAGATCGGCACCAGATTACAAGAAATCCAAACGAGTGACCCCTAGCACAAGCAGAGCCCTAGTACAGTAACCTGCTTTTACTCTATGCTTCGGAACCATTGCCCCACTTCCTGTCTTTGTAAGAATACCACTGTACAGTGCAAACATGCAAGTTTATCTAGATCTAAAGCAAGTTTTGTTGTCTGCCCCTTCCCCCCACCCCCACCTTTTTTTACAGGCTCCTTGCTTGATGCAAGCTTCTGTCCATTCTATGCGGCATCAGTATTACGGCATGTGACTAAGGCAGGGAAACCACCCGTGGACTCGGTTTGTACTATTTGTAGCCATGAATGACACAACTTCAGTGTTAGAGTTGGGTGGGCAGAGGCGTAAAGCCAGTGCAATCTATGAATATGAGATTAGCAGTAGATTAGCCAGAAGCTCGCAAATACGATGAATGTATAACTCATTTCATGAATTTGATGTCAAACAAACACTCATTACAAATCCTCTATATCTTCCCTCTTCCCTCCTCCCTCCAAGAAGTTAAGATCTACAGACTGTTTTCCTCTTGTGCTACGGTCAGAACATCTGTTCTGATATTTGACTCTTTGCACAAAAGAGCATCTGGACACTGAAGTAGTAAAAGATGATAAATGTGTATTTAAAAAACACTGCGGATATCCTTATTTTGTCCAAAACTACAAAGCTGATGCTGCTGGTCGAGCTGACGCACTTTTGGAATTTCAGTTGGACGAGACGCCAGTGTACAAACTCATAAAATACGGAGATCTTGCCCGATAGTTAAGGCAAGCTGGGATGACGTCAAGAGTCATGGCTGTAGAAGTGGGAGCAACAGTCTCTGTCGGAGCTTCAAAAGTATAAGTACAGTATAAGGTACGGAAACATTTCGGTGTGAATGGATGTAAACACTCACAATCCCTAAAGGGTCTAACAGAAGCTGCCAAGGAAGTCTTGAGGTGGCTTTGGGATAGCGAAAAGATACTGTAGCCGTAGACGGATTTGGCGAGGCTGTGTAGCAGAAAACGAAGGCCAATTCCTTCCAAAAGATGAGAACAAGAAGAGTTCACCAAGATCTAGGACGAAAAAAAAAAAAACTGAAACTCTGCCTTTTGTGCGAAGAGGATATTATATTGCATCTCATTATCTTTTGTTGTTTCGCCTCCCACAATTGAGGGTTTACTCCCAACTGAATATAAAGTGAAACCTGTCTGAAAAGTAGATAAATAGACAATGTATGATGAAAATTAAAATCTAGATCTATAGACCTGGCTCTATTATCTACACTTTAGTTTGGCAAAAGCAGTATCCTTAACTCGTACTTGTGGGCTCGTGAAGTAAACAAAGAAAATAATGTCATGATTTCAAAATATGTACTAAAAGATCCTTCTGGCTTTTCAGCGAGGTTTGTGACGCCCTTGCGTAGCCTTGGTCGCCTCTGTTAGGACTGAAGTATACCTAGCGGCAGAAAAAAACTCCCCTTTATTAAAGTGCAAAAAATTGCACTGAACAAATGTTCACTAATTTGTCTTTGTGCATGGGGTGTCGTGAGAAGTCTTAAAATTTTAATATGGTGAACTATTCTCACAAATCGTTCACAATATTTCGCTGCTTATTGCACATACAAAATAGCCTTTTTGCACTTCTCTGGTCACTTTCCAGTTTCCAAATCTCTCAATTGGGTCCCGAAAGAGTTTTAAAATAAAACAAAACACCAAAACATCAGGTGTTCGTGGCTGTGTCACTTTATGTCAACAATTCAATCATGCCTAGATTGAGTGCAGAAGACTGTGAAACAGCTCTGGGGATGTTGGAGGGCGGTATTTTATAAGGGCGCGTGGCACACTGTTCCACTGTGACAACAACATTACTGGTGGACTTCTGGAGCGTTTCAGACCACTGGAGCCATTCGAGATAATTTAGACCCCGTCATGATGCTCCACGTATTATAGATGACGGGACTGACTGGTACATTGTGAACGCACATTTGAGAAATCGCTTCCAGACTGCGGTGATCACTTGGAGGAACAGCCAAAGAAAAGGTGGTAATGTGAGTGAACGTACAATTCGATGGTGCCTTAACGTTCAGGGACTCTCAAAGAGCAGATCTTATTGGGGCCCTCTAATGACTGCACCGCGTCAAGCTCGTCTGCAGTGGTCAAATCAATATATTCGGTGGACTTTTCACAGATAGGATGGTGTAGTCTTCTCAGACGAGTCACGGTTCTGCGTGGATCTCGTGGATGACTGCACAAGAGTAGGGTGTCGAAGAGATGAGCTATTTACTGACTGTTGCATCACCAAGGCAAATCGATGGGGCAGTAGTAGTAGTGTTACGGTGTGGGGTACCATTAATATACACCATAGAAGTGCTCGTCGTTGTTTTGATGGACATGTCGATACTGCAACGTTCAGACAAGATATTTTGCAAGACATGATGGTAACTGTTTAGTGCCCACCAAAATCTCCACACTTTTCAACAAGACAACGCAAGGGCACACACTGCACTTGCTTATTTGGACCTTCTTGGACATCAACAGTTTGCTTTGTTACCCGTGGCCAGCATACTCACCAGTTTTATCTCCAACTGAACACCTTTGGGATGAGCTTGGGACGTCATCCAAAATCGCAGTGACGTGAACTGACCAATTCTTATGCCTCAACAGGCTGTCCATCTATCGTGAAAACCCTGCGTGGGTTGACAGGGCCTGGAAGAACTCTAGTGTGGCGCGGGGTGAAACCCAAACCCAGAAGTTTGGTACGTACAGCCTCTGTGGCGGGGTAAGGCCTCTCAAGTTCCTGCTATCTTCTGACAGCCGGAAACTGACCCTGGGCTCCCCGTTTTCTCAGCTGCCTTGCAAATCTCCATCACAGTATACTTTTTATCAGACTGTGCCAGGTCAATTCCGTATTGCTCTGATCCAAGAATGGAACAACTTGCCACAGCAATTAATCATGAAGCTGGCAAGATTAATGCAAAGATGGATTTGTACTTGCGCTGATGCCAGAGGCGAGAATATTCCATATTGAACATTTGAAATAAGGGGAGGTAAGCGTTTTATCACAATAAACAGAATCTCTCCGAATGAATTCTTTTGTAATTTGTGTGAGAGTTAGCAAACATGTATATGTGTGAAAAAAATTGAAAATGATCTGACTATTTTAGGAGTAGTTATGAGTAATTTACTAGGTGGAGAGTTTCGTCTGCTGCTCAGTATTTATTGTGAATCACAGTGCACAGCTGTTAATGAACGATAATTCTTGCATTAATTATAAGGGCAATAAACACTGCGATTTGGAGGTAAGTGTTAAATACCCTGTGGCCGTATGCATAACCCAAACGTTAGTTCACGCACTGCGGTAACCAGAGTAAACTCACAAAACATTAGTTGTGTTCACGGAAGTTAACGCAATACATTAATTAATGCAAGGATTATGCATACGGCCGCTGGCCTTATAGGCACATGTTCAGAGCAGTTCTTCACCTTTGTAAACCCACGTTTAGTACGAGATGATTCCTGTGAAAACACACAAAATGAGGTCAAATCTTTCCAAGAACATGCTATTACTTGTACATGTTTCAGCTAATAATAACTTTTTTGTTGTTGGTGGTGGTGCTTGCAATTATGAACAACATTTTTCGAAGAACTAGCAACAGCAGCTACGGGAAGTCGTAAGGGGAACCAGCAACGTCCGTTGCGAGGAGAACTAACAAACGTTAACTGCAATGAGAACTTGGGCATGTATCATAGTACATAAATGTGTAAATTGCCAGTCTACGATATTCATGATCACAGTGCAGGGAGTGAGGAGGATTAATCAACAGTGGTGGCTCGTGACCCCCAAGGCCTCCCGTGCAATCCCTTCCTCCTTTTTCATACGCGTGGGCCCTTTTCACCTGCAGAAGCTGAGATCTCAGATCCAATTTAGCGACATAAGCCCCATTCTGACTGGCTGCGAGGTACATAAATCACGGCTATTTCTGTATTTTCTTGGAAAACGGAACACGTCCATTGTGGCGATAAGTGAGCCGAAATGATACAACAGCTCCCTCCTTCCCCCCGCTCCCCAATCCAAAAAATAAAAATGGGGAGGGGCTATGGGAGATAATTTAAAAAGTTTCTAATTTTCATGGAAAACGAAATACGTGCATAAATGTTGAAAATGAGCCCTAATATTACAGAAAGCCTCTCCTCCCCCCCGCCCCACTCCAAAAAAAAGGGTTATAGGAGGTAACTGGAGATAATTGTTAGATAGCAATACATTTTTCTTTATGGTTTTTTGTTTTTTGGGCTCAGACTGTTTGTAAAAACAATGCTCTCCGGTGTCTTTACCGTGGTCTTTCTCGGCTGACCTTTCTGTGTAGTAAAGCAAAGCCGTGAACTGACCAATTTTTATGCCTCAACAGGCTGTCCGTCTATCGTGAAAACCCTGCGTGGGTTGACAGGGCCTGGAAGAACTCTAGTGTGGCGCGGGGTGAAGCCCAAACCCAGAAGTTTGGTACGCGGCGCCTCTGTGGCGGGATACAACATCTTGTTATATGGAAAATACGGGGAGTAAGGATTGCAAAGGGTCTCATCTAAAAAATGTGGAGCAAGGGAAAAGTTGCCATGAAAAATAGTTAAAAAGGAGTGAAATGGATTATCTTTTGATTTTTATGTAGAAATATAGCATTTTGCTTTGTGGAAAATGTTGCAATTAAGTTGAAGTTGGAATTATCAAGATTGTGATTAAGCAGAGTTAACTGTTTGTGAATATGTGAAGTACTATGAATATGTTAAATGTCATTAAAAGAAGCCTTTTTAGCTGACAAGCTGTCCTCTATACATGCATACACACATCACCTCATAGGGCTGAAGGACAACTGAAGAGAACAATGAAGAGAAAAGGCAAATGTAGGGGGCGAAAAAGTGACAACATTTATGATTACAAACGTTGGAACAATGGCAGCAAAAACAACAACAAGTCAGATGACATGACAAGAAAATGATAACAGTCACGTCCGCAGACTTCCATTGGAAAGATGAATAAAAGACCAAACAAAACACCCCGTTCATTTGTTTATTTCACTTTCAGAAGGAACCCTCTATACAAAATTGGAAACATGACAGCTAGAATTATTTAAAAAAAGATCAAATCTCAATTTTCAAGACACATTCCATATAAAAGGCAAAAGGACATAATTTCAAACATTTTAAATTTGAGTGGTGTTAAAAAGTGTACCAACTTGAAGTCATGAAACATATAAATGAAATATCATCATTATTAATTTAATACAGTGTACAATAGACCTTTTGATGGGCCATTTGTGTTGTTCACTACTGCAGAAGATATTACTTCTCAAATCAGTAAAGTCATATTGGAGACCTGTCTTTTTCAAACTTCAATAGTAGTTAGAGAAGTTATGAGTGCTTAAATGAAAACAACAGTTTACCCCCAATGATAAGTCTGTAACCCATTTATGTGCAGGCAATGATGGTCTTGTGTATATTGCGAAATTCTGTAACTTCTATGTTCAGAGCTTAATTCATATGATTATGTGGTGTCATGGAATGCATTTGCTTGTTTTAAAATTCTGCTCCACAAAAATTTAAATATGTTCAACCTGAAAATTTTTCTGTGCCATGGGTAATACAGTATCTGTTTGTAGCGTCAAGAAAAGATGGCCTACTTTTGTAGCACATCAATAATTGCTCTCCTAATTGAACTACCCATGCTCATATCTAACTAAAGTTCGTAACGAAAATGATTCTTTTGATTCTTTTGACTGTATTTTGAGAAAGTTTAACCAGGTCACTAGTATAATGTGGCAGTTACATACACTGATAATGAAAATAATGACAGCAAGCTCAATTCGAAGATGAAAAAATGAAAACATTTACAGTTGTCTCAAAATTTTCGAATGTGAAAATAGAACATACAGGTGGATATACCTGTATCAGCGGATACACATGTGAGAGGTTGGTAGTGAAGCATTAGATTTATAACTCTTAAGTCTTCAAACAGACTATCCAAAAAATGTTTCAGCCAAAGTAACAAAACAGGCTATTCTCTAGAATTTTACTTGTACACTGATTCAGTGTGTAATATAATAAAACAGAGTGGTGCATGTGATGATTCTTTCAATTCAAAGCCCTTAAACTCAAATGTCTTTGCTTTTTACTTTAGAAGACTGTATTGAGAGTTCAGTGCTAAGACAAGAGTGAAAATATGGGATTCAGTATGCTCATGAAAAGCCAACATGAAACAGGTTCTAAAACTAAATATGAATAAATTCTTGCTTTCGCAGTTTGAGAAAATCTGAGACCTTACACTGTCCATGCCATGTGAAACAAACAGGTTAAAATAAAACAAAGATATTAATTTTCAAATCAGTGCTGAACAGATGAAAATGACCAAAAACAGAAAAAAAAAATAAACACTGATATAAAATATTCCCACGAGTATTTAACTAAGTATAACCCTTCTCAACTTCCAAATCGATCTAAAGACTACACAGTGTTGAACCAAACACTTAACAACAGAGGCAGAGAGTGACCCAAAATATTGATAACCTTCCATATTAATTTCTGACCCTTAATCACGGTAGTGTAACTTAATATGGGTCTCAGAGTCAGTCATAATGAGGATAAAATCAGTTTCTTCTTCACAGAAGAAAGTTATTAGTATAAGACCAAAGCTTACATTATGAACTTTTTATCAAGTGATATCGTTTTAGGTTGCATTATTTCAGTCATAGATATGGTCAACTGAAGCGGCTGGGGATCACCGCCCCTTTCTCATTGCCCATTCTTGGTGAATTTCAATAATATCAAGGATTAAAGAACAATTTTACTCTCTAGAGGCATAAGCTACAAAGCAAAAGCTTCAAACTTATCCATAAATACAAACAATTCATCAATAAAAAAAATTTTGTTTTGTTATTTTAAAAACAAAACTTTGTTGCACAGAAATGACTGTATTTTCAATTTCTTCAATCAACAAAAATTTCATATCTGGAAAAGTCTCATTTTGAATGGCTGGAAGATATATTGATACTTATAAACCTTCAGGTGGACCCCACTAAAAATGAAGATTTCAGTACAGATTACAATACAATCCAGAATAGAAATAAATATAACGGTTACAAAATATCCCAATGAGCAGACACAATTTCCCTGGCTATTGATCCAAACTTGCAATAGTGTGCATGAAATAACTGATCTTTTTTGCTCCTAATTTTCAGTAAAAATTTAAATGCTACTCATAGCCAAATTGGAAATAAAGTTTACAAGACATCCTATAAACTAAATCATAATCTCTCTTATTATTGATCCCCCTAGTTCTAAAAATAGGAAGGTACTGATGTTCACAAGACATCCTATAAACTAAATCATAATCTCTCTTACATCCTATAAACTAAATCATAATCTCTCTTATTATTGACCCCACAAGTTCCAAAAATAGGAAGATACTGATGTTCACAAGACATCCTATAAACTAAATCATAATCTCTTTTATTATTGATCCCCCAAATTCCAAAAATGGGAAGGTAATGATGTTCACACTGTTTCTGCATGTCAGAATGGTGGTTAGTAGCCTTAGTCGTTGTGGTGTTCCCCATGGACCTTCATCATGTGCTCGGCATATCTGAGGAAAAGATGAGTGCAAACAAGGTATGGTGAGCAGTGATAAACTTACATGGGTTTAAAGATCGGTGTTTGTAGAGTGGATTTAAAAGTAGTTTTGTTGGTGTAGGTCTAAAGATCAGTCATTATGGTAGTTTTGGATTTTGGTATTGTTAACATAGTGGGTGCTTGTTCAGCACTTGTCCATCCAATTTTTCAAAGTGAAAAAGCAAGGAGTGTCTCAAACTGTTAGAACTATAGAAGTTTTATTGTCCAATATAATATAGTGAAATCTGGCACAGCTCTGAGTCCATGGAACAGAATTTCATACGTGTTTTAGTTGTCTCAGCAAAAAAAAAAAACACAAAAAAACCAGAAAACTCTTAGAATGTCTGTGCCATCCATAAACCAGTCCCTGAGAGCATAATTTTATTAAGCCCCAATTTGGGCAAAATCAATTACCCACAGGTTTGTGAGTCTTAACATCTGTTGAACATTTCTATCTCCACCCAGACGAACAATATGCGATTGTTCAATTAAAAGAGTTTGTGTAATTAACTTAAATTAATGGGATGTCAAAACTTTAACTCCATCTTTTTCCTAAGTATGCTCGACATCAACAGGCTTTCAAAGGGCAGTTATGCTCATAACACATTAGACCATCCCAACAGAAGCTTCTTTTACAATAAGTCCCACAACTCTGCAAGAGCTAGAAGAAGCTATTCTAGAATGTCAGAATTTTATAAACATGCCAGATTGGTCATTTTTGAAGTACAAATAGTGTAAAACCCTGAAACATGATCACTCTTCAGATCAAGTATAATACATTGGACTGTGTTATCCACAATTATGTTAACCCTATTAATTCTGCATAGCACAAAGCCAAAAATGGTACTGAATTTGTCCACTGTGCTAGTCAGGTGCCAGTTTAACCAAGGGCTGAGTGTGTTTGCTTCAGGGTGTACGAAATATGTGAATGACTCACTTTTGGTGCCAGTCCGCTGCCATGTCCCTCTTGCATGACTCAGTGTGAGCGAGTTTGTACAACACCTGCATAAAAAGATGGTGAAGTGATATATACTTGCAAATGTACATGCACTAGAACAATTACAATGAATATTTTAAATGACTCTTCAGAACTATAATGATTACTTGATAAATCCCCCCTCCCCCCCACCATCCTGCCTGTACACATGCCAGTCAACTAGACTATATACTCAGGTAAGTCAGTCAGTCAATCAACGAGCCAGCCAACCAGCTGGCCAGCCAACCAGCCAGCCAGCCAGTCAGTAAGCCAGCCAGCCAGCCAGCAAGACAGCCAGCCAGTCAGTCAGTCAGTCAGTCAGTCAAGCCAGCCAGCCAGCCAGCCAGCCAGCCAGCCAGCCAGTCAGTCAGTCAGTCAGTCAGTCTCCTAGCTTCCAAACTAAAAAAAATTAGTTTTCCTTCTTCTGTAATACTGATTTAAAGGTTGTCACAACCCTTACCCTGCCTAGAAATACAAGGAGAAGAAATGGATTATCAAAGCATGTAACACCCATCAAACTGGAAAAAAACTTACCATGAAAACTAAGAGGTGCAGAATGACTGTGTAGAAGAAGGCAAACATTCTTGCAGTCTTGTTCCCCATGATTAGCCGACCCTAAAGAAGTGAAAAGATAACGCTAAATAACAAATCACATCGACGCATCAACAAAGTTAGTGAAACTCTTGTGTGCTTACTGAATAAATCAAACTAGACTATAATGATTAATAGACTATTGAGTCTTTTCCTCTCGTAATATCTGAGGAAAATCCATTCACACAAACCCACTATCCTTGCTGAAGCAGGCGAGATATAAACTCAATAATCCCTATCTAACTATAAAATGTACAGGACATATAAAGAAAAAGTCATAGATAAAGAAAGTGCTCATGATTAAGGCCTCATTATGTATGCCACCATTCAGAATACAACAAAGGGCTAAAGGAGATGAGAACACAAAACAATGGACCCCCTACTTACCATGCTCAGAGTGATCTTGTCATATGGTCTCAGTTCCATGTATCGTCTCTGTCTTTCCTGTGGGCACACAGAAGATGAACAGTTGAATTTTATGACCTCAGACTTTTTTACACATGAACATCTAGACTACTTTAAAATCTCACATCGTCATTGTAATGTGCTGGCAATTCTAAATTTTAGACGCTGCAGGGGAGGATAACTGAGAGCTCAAAATTATCATCCCTAATGCCACACTGGAGGTTTCTGGTACCTGTTAGAAGGCCATATCACTCATTTTGTACAGCCCAATTAATCAGCTACATAAATAGGCCCATTTTTTTTTGTAGCCCTGCCAGCCAGTGTCAGCATGTACAAATATGTAAAATGACCTGTGGTCTAAATAAAGCATCCAATTTCAAAGTTTCGCGTAAAAGTTAAGGCTTTCAGATATAAAAATAAAGTGTGTTAGGCCTATGTCAACCTAATGAAAAATTGGGAACCAGTAGATAAGAATTCAACGTGACTATTTTTGGAAGAGATTTGTGAAAAATTCTGGGTGTTGACCCCCCAAAAACTGTTAAAAGGGCAGAAAGAAGAAAAAACAATAGGTGCCAGCCAATAACCTAGAGGTCTTTGACACCTTTTGTCTGTTCTTCTTTTGGCCCTATTAACATTTTGTGTTATTCTACATATACCACTGTGATTTCGGAATATTTCTACCATGGAGGTTAAAGTACTTCTATTGCCTGATCTTTTAATGGGAAGAAAAAGGGGGGTCAACGCCCATAATTTTTCACAAATGTCTTTCGAAAAAGGTAACTTCGAATTCTGATTTAGTCCCTAATTTATCATTTGGTTGGTTTTTGACCGTGTGTGAATACATAGACCTACACACTTTATTTATTTTTTTTTTATCTAGAAGGCTCAAATTGTACCTGAAACTTCAAAATTGGATGCTTTATTCAGATCACAGGTCATTTTATACATTTCTACACTCTGACACTGGCTGGCAGGGCCCCGCAAAAAGGGAGATTTTATATATTAACAGATCAATTTGGTTGTACACAATGAGTGATTTACCCCTCTAATAGGTGTCACAAACCTGGACACTGTGAAAGTGTAAGGGAAGCAACTGAAATATCGCAATTGCTGCCCTTTACACTATCTTAGACGCTTAAAAAAGAAGGCACATGTTTGCTGTGCAATTAAAATGAAGGCACATCTTTGCTCCGAATTTGCCCCTGGATTACATGTACATGTTTTTCCTAATGGTTTACCTGTCGACTGAAGGAGGTGAAGGGATCCAGTCTCTCTTCATACTGAGAGGAGTAGCTACTGGTCACATCATCTGAACCTGCACCCTGGGAAAGACAGTAAACATAACTTATAAACTTTATGATATGGCATCTTATCATCATACTTTAATAAAGCTAAGTGGACGCATTCATGCAAAGTAAAAATGTCGATACAAGTTCATAAAACTTCACCTGCCACTCAACAGAATAATGTCATGAGAATCGAAACAGGGAGATCCTATGTTTTCTCTCATGCGCCAAGTTGCAGTTATAACTTTAAAAGAATTTTACAACAAATACTATTTGATTCATTATTCTAGTATTCACTGAATCTCTGTCTCGTCTTTTCCTCTTTCTTCACTGATACCATTTTGTGCAACAGCCCAAGAGGTGAAGTCTTGGGTCCACTCTAAATCTACCTGTACATGGATTTATTCAACAAAATCGATGACAAGTTTATCTCGTTCATTAGGAATAAGTCCAGACCACAACTGTGGTATATGGGCAAAATACATTATACGACAGGTCATACCATTTTCAAATAGCATGCTATGCTAGATTATACCCACACATTTTCTAAATATGTGGAAAGTACCTCTCTCTTACTTTAAGCATAGCAACCATTAAAGGTGAGTTATTCTGAAACAGGTCCGAAGTGTCAATAAATACATGCACGTACTTAATTTTCCGTTGTACCGAATTATTTGACTTTTCTTCATAATCCTACCCAATAAATTACTGACCCATCGTAGAAGGAAACAAGTAGGCTAGTCAGCATAGATAAGATTACGCCACTCCCATACAACCACTGATTGCTGAACCAGCTAATGTTGCAAACACACTTGAGGTGAATTCGGCTTTTCAGACTAGCAGTAAAATGAAAGCGCCACTTTTCTCCCTCAAGGCCATTTCCTCTCCGTCCCCCCCACCTTCCACCAGGAATCAATACATAAAAAGAACTGTTTGTATCAACAACTGCAGTAACAATATGAAACAACCAAGGAAGGTATACCAAACATAAGTTTGCAAAATTTACAAATTTATTGAAGTTCGGCTCACATGTTTTCTAATCACTACTCTCGGTGTTCGCGTGATCTGAATCAGATGGCAGAAATACATTTTTTTTATATCACTTATTGCAATATTTATTAAAAGATGAAATATCATATTAAACTAACCTGAAACAGCAAAAGGAACAAACTTGAGGTAAAAAAAAAAATTGAACCTACGGTCTCGGCTTTCATAAATATTAACTCCTAACTAGTCGAAGTTATAGAGTTCTCAGCGTAGGGAAGTGAACACACAATTAATATATTACGTGCAAAGAAGAAAATTAGTGATTTACCCTCAGAATAATCATCAGTAAATGGCTGATTCTACAAACCACGTTACAGAAATCACTGTAAAACTAAAGCTACGAATGGTCAAATATCATTTATCATTACTATTAAAATTATTATCATTATTATCATGTTTTTTTTTACACATTTTCATTTTTGACTCTTAACATGGACACTGTGGAGACAAAAGCCCAGTGTCGAATGATGCAGGCGTAGCTTTAGTTTTAAGATAAGACTGAAAAAAAGTCCATTTAAGTATCAACACTGTCCCGCCTGACTGATAAAACAACAATGTTAATAAAGCTTGTCCCTCTGTTGTGTACCGGGTGTCCCAAGATAAAGTTTACTCAAATCAAAAGTCCAATAACTTCAACGGTTCAAAAACAAACCTGGACACATATTTTAGCACATCAAAGGACAGAGATAATCTATGACCTTTGCAAGTTTCATTTATCTAGGTAGACCACTATAATTTTGCCGCAGGAAAATAATGTCAAAATACGATTTGCCGAAGCAAATGCATTAGATACACAGCAGCATGGTATTGTTAGAGCGGTGCTTTTAATTTTTTATTTCATCTGTGACATAACCTAGTGCCTATATATTTTGAAATTTGCAGCGTTAGTAGATGATATCCATCTTCTACTGTAGGTGTTTGACACCTATTGCTTTTTCTTCTGTTGGTCCTATTAACATTTTGTGTTATTCTACATATACCACCGTGATTTGGGGAAATTTCTTCCATGGAGGTTAAAGTACTTCTTTTGCCCGATCTTTTAGCGGGAAGAAAAAGGGGGGTCAACGCCCAAAATGTTTCACAAATGTCTTTCGAAAAAGATCGCCTCAAATTCTGACTTGATCCCCAATTTTTAATTTGGCTGGTTTTGACCGCGTGCGAATACGTAGGCTTACACATTTTATCTTTTTATCTAGAAGGCTCAAATTGTACCTGAAACTTTAAAATTGGATGCTTTATTTAGATCACAGGTCATTTTACACATTTCTACACCCTAACACTGGCTGGCAGGGCCCCAAAAAAGGGGGATTTTATAGATTAGCGGATTAATTGGGTTGTACACAATCAGTGATTTGCCCCTCTAATAGGTGTCACAAGAATGTCATCTGTGTAAGATTTGAATTATTGAAGTTATTACACTTTGAAATTAAGAAGGCCTACATTGCTCTGGGTCACCCGACAAAACTGCGTGAACACTGTAATTCCCTCATTGGTACAGCTGCTACCAATACAGTAGACGAACAATCTTAAAAGCGCAGAGGTAGGCAGTCAAGAGAAAGGCAAGAGAAAGAAATAATTCAAACATCAGATGGATTTTTGCAACAGTGAGGAAGAAAAATGCTGAAGCAAATAAATACAGAATAGCAACAGAGTCAAAACAAACATGTGAATATCCCTCTTACATACCTCTTTCCCTTCCTTTGAAATTAAATACAACATTGTTAACAGTAAGAATAATGAAAATGGAAATATTGAACATCCCTTATCCCTGATGTCTCCCTCCATTACATACCTCGCTATCGTCCTTTGAAATTCAATGCAAAATTAATAGCCTTAATTTCATGGAAATGTGAATTACAAGATTAGTTTTGCGTCAAATCTCCGTCAAGCCACCTTATTTGTTTTGAAATCAGGCGAAAACATGTCAGCATGAAAATGCCAATATTATGACAGACGGTATTCTACGTATATCCAGTCATAGGATTATTCGTTCTAAGAAAATAGTATTGCGACTTTATGCAACACTTGCATACCAATATTGTCACGCTAGAAAACTTCGGACTTTGGGAATACTGTCCTCTGTCAGATACTCGCTATCTACAAACTTTGCCCCCCCCCCCCCCCC